>JAHWXV010087985.1:0-11483 GCA_024586415.1 Phrixothrix hirtus
ATTTAAATTCTTTCAAAATTCTATGGACGGAGCTGCGACTAATTTCGTTCACTTGTGCTGCTCTTCTAATAGAAGTATGAGGATCTTCTACAAAAGTTTGAAAACATATCCATTGACATTTCTTCAGCCGTAACTAATCTTGGCCTACCTGATCTCGGACGATCTTTAACTGTGCCTTCATTCTCAAATCGTGTACATGTTTTTTTGCACAGTACTTGTAGAGATTGGTATTGAATCGACCCTAAATTCATTGTCAAATAAGTCTTTAACTTCTCTGTATGAGCGCTGACGATCTTCATATCCGCGCATTATTAAAATAGTAATTCGCTCTTTTTCTGTAATAGAAATTTTTGCCTCAATTTATTAAACGCAAAAGATGCAATTAAATCTTTGATTTTGATTGGCACTAACAACAGAACTTCTAAACCAATTGCTTCAAATTCATAAAATTATGCTTAAGTGAGCAGTCGATAGTTGACATTTGATCGTCTTTTGTTTTCCTAAGCAATCCAGATTCGAATTTAATTGCAAATCTAAACCAAATAAATAGTTTTCTTGTTAGAATATCTTTTTAATTTTTAGAAACAATTAATATCAACGGTTCTTTGAAGTAAAATTAACAGCACATTGTAATAATGGTATGGCCGCCTGCGATTTGTATTTAAAAAAAATACTACCTAGAAGTTTGCGTTATATCGGTAAAATTGAGATATAATAGAACTCAGATAAATTATTAATCTTCGTAATTTTCATAAAATTAACATGTTATCTCTAGTAGTTGGAATTGTTTATCGTTTGGGATCAAACCGTTTTTATTGCATAACTCGATGAATTTGAACTGCAGTAGGGTACTTGTGGGATGTTTTAGAAAGCTCTAGACGTCCACTACAAGAATATGACGAAAAAAATTGATATTCCTATTTAAAAATGTTAACTTTCTTTATGTAGAGGTCACAGAGGTCAATCCAAAGTCCAGCCACTTCTGCGATCAAGTAGAACTTTTTAAATCATAAAACGTTTGTTTGAAATATTTTTCTGTAAAACTTATACTTTCTGAGTTATTTAGGTGTATCCGACTTTTGTGACACACTGTATATATATATATATATATATATATAAATCTGCGATTTCTTCTTAGAATTATCTAAAAGTACTTTCAACAAGTTCACATACCAAAATATCTGGTGAAAAACAGCTCACGACTTGCCCTTATGTATTATAGATATACAAATGATGTCCATCAATAATTAAAATCTTATATACGCTTAAATTGGGATCGATAATAAAAACGCTCACCCATCTACCTTACTGAACATGCAAAACGCTGCTTAACTCCAGATATTTTCTCGGATAACATGCTTCAACCCATTTTTGCAGCGAAACAGGAAAGTTATGTCAAAGGGTATAAAAGAAATTAGAACCCTAATAAATTTTAAAAAACTTTAAAGGCGCGGTCACTCGATTTTAATTAAATTTTTGCCATCGTATGTCAAGAAGTGCAAAACTTAATTATAACATTTCATATATCTAGGATGATTAGTTTTCAAGATATCCTCCTCACACACACACACACACACACACACACACACACACACACACACACACACACACACACACACACATACACGCGTGCACACACACACGTGCACACACGCACGCGTACCCACACATAAACCACACACACATACACACACGCACGCACCCACATATACACGCACATATGCACACACACATACACACACACGCACACACACGCACACACGCACAAACGCACACATACACACATACATACACATATACACGCGCGCACACATACACACACACACACACACACACACACACACACACCCACACACACACACACGCACACACGCACACACACGTACGCACGCAGCACGCACACATGAACACGCACACGCGTGCATACAAACCCACGTACTCACGCACCCATGCGCATACTCGCGCGCGCACGCATGTACGAACGTACACACACACGCACGCATGCGCGACCGCTTGCAGGAGCATAGGTATGCAGGCGCGCACTCACATGCATGCACAGACGCAGCGCATTCACACTCACCCGCATGCACGCACGAACGCTCGGACAGACGCACGCATTTTCTAAAAACATGATTTTGGTACTCAGAAAACGCGAAAACATTTATTTCCAATAAAAGTTTGATAACGAAGGTTTTAAATGAGATCAATATTTTCCTTTTTACCATTATTTCATATAGGAAGAAAATAAAAACGAATGCTATAATAAATGATTCGCTGCATTTAATAAAATGGAATTATTATTTAACAATAGTGATTTAAATTTTAATTATTGATTGTGGATAAAAAAAATCTTTATTTGAATTTCCGCAATTCGATATAAGCAATGTTAAAGCTAGAAGTGTAAAGCAAAAACTAAACTGTTTTATATATCTTACTAGTTTTTAAGTTTCTTATCTAAACCGAATACTCTGCATATCTAAGCTTCTTGTTCATGTCCTTATCTGTAGCTGACCTCATAACTTCTCCATCGTAAGTCGAGAACTTACGCCGAATTTTTCAACTGAAGTTTTTCTAGCGGCATATCGCCAGTAGTTTTGGGTTACCTAGACTTTGCTAATTTACACCATTTAGGAATTAATACAAATTTATATAAAATAAAAGTCATAACTATAATATTATAATGCATAAACTTAAACTAAAATTTGTAACATGTAATTGATCGTTTCGATTATTATGACTGTACTGTAACTGTAATTACTGTAAACCATTCTTAATTTTCTGAATATCATTTAATTCGATTTTATCAAGTTATAAAACAGGGAATTAATTGCTTCTGTTGCTTATTTTTATCAATTATTTCAAAATCACGATGAGGTAATTGCAATATTTCATTATTTGAGTTTGAATATTCTAAAGTTCTAGTACAGTTTATTAAGCTTAACTTTGCATTTTGTTGTAACCTTTATTAAATGTGTTCCATTAAGTGGATACTTATACTTGTCACTACCGCACGTCACGCCACTAATTATTTCTAAAGACATTATAAATAGCCACGAGCCTGAAGATAGCTTTTGCAATTTGAAGCTTTGTAATTTAAAATAACTAGGTTCACACGATTATTGTTTTGAATACAACAATAACTGCACTTCACACAAATTGTTATTATAATTAACTGTTTCCGATAACTTACACAAATAGTCATTGAATGAATTTCTATGCACTTTTTGGACGTCGAAATGTATTCATGCTCATTTAGGAGTAGACAATGATTGTGGGGGAGTATAATTTGGAAATTTTCATTATTTCGCATAGGTAAGGGGTATAGTTTGTAATAATCGTATTTTGTAGATGTTACAAGTGTCGATCTCGTATGCTTTTACGGAAATGATTTTTTCATAAGTATGTATGTTTTCTATCGAATTTGGTTGTTATTTGATTTATCTTGAATGTTCTTCACTTCGATCTTGAGATTCGCTAGTTCGATTATAGACGGATGTGACGTAGATAATTTAGCAAATGTGACGGCTTCTTCTAACGTACTTGCAATATGTAGTAATAAAAACGGTAATGAAGATATTTGGTTAAAAGTTGTATAAATATTTACTAAAGCGTAAAGCTCTATTGACGTTTTTTCTACGCTTGCTTCAATTTGAAGAATTCTTGATTTTAAAATTAATTGGTTTGTTGCTAGTTGACTCATAGTTTTATTAAATTTATCGATAGCCTGATTTAATAATGATATTTGTTTACCCATGATTCTTTGCTGGGTTTCTAAATTGCTCTGTAAGGATTTAATTGCCGTTTCGTATTTCTTTCCATCTTGGGCGTCCAAATTTTCCAATATAAATTTTATAGCGCTTCCTAAACCGTCGATAATTTTTTTCTTGATTCGAGTTCTAAATAGTTGATTTAATTTAGGATTTATTTCTGGTAATAAGGATTGTGTTAGCATTCCGTAGTTGTGAAATTCTCTTCACCTTTGTTTTCAGTAAACGTTTCACTTAATTCTTTGGTATTTTCCAAAAGCAGTTTGTATTCATTGATTAATTGTGAGCAGTCTATACTTTTCAATAATATCCATTTATTAACTTGGATTTTTGCTTGACCTAATTTTTGTGGGTAAAGTCCGGGATTATTTTTGATTTAGGTGATAATTAATGTGTTTGCTCCTGCGAAGTGGATGGTCGCGAACAATCTGGAATAATAGATCTACTTAGTTCGTTGACATGTTTTGTTTTAATTCTGCCTTTCTTGTCTTTTAACTTGCACACATTTTTATCTGCTATTGCTATAATTGTGAAGGGTCCGTCATATCGGTTAGCACTTTTCGATCTAGGGTTTAACTTTATATATGCTTCGTTTCCAATTTGATAATTTAAGGGGCTTAAATTTTTATTTCGTTGATTTATAACATTTTCTTTCGATTCTTGCATTTTATTTTTAATAGTTTCATATGTTTTTCGTAATTTCGTTTTGTGGTCTTTTATGTAGTCTTCCTAGTAGCTTGTGTTGTAGAAAATATCGTAAGGATCTTTAGTTTGCGTATGACCAGTGGTGTATAATTTCTTGCAGGTAATGCAGGCAATGATGGCATATAACATTAACGTTATGGGAGAGTCTTTTATTCCTTTTTCTTTTAGAATTCTGTAACGTTCAATAAGCGTCGAATGAACTCGCTTTATAGTTCTATTCGAATTTGGGTGATCAGGAGCTGTAAAATTAATTTTGATCTTATGTAGGTCAAAAAGACTTTTCATTATGCTGTTTCAAAATTCCGATCCACTATCTGAAGTAATCTGTATCAGTGTTCCGTAATGAGACATGAACTGTATTAGTTTTTCAATTATTACTACACTAGATTTAGATTCCAGTGTGTAGGCTTGGCAGTACTTACAATTAGAAAATGCGTCCATTATTGTTATAAATAGAGTTTTATCGATTTGAAATGCGTCAATAAATAAATTTTCAAAGGGTTTACTCGCTGTTTTTGTGAGGTATAGAGGTTCTATGGTGGTATGTCTTTCATATTTGCTTCGTTGGTAAATAACGCATTTGTTTATGTATGATCTTATCACGTCGTCCATATTTTTCCAATAATATTTGCTTTTTATAGCTGCACTTGTTGCAAGGATTCCTCTATGATTACTTATTCCTTCATGGTGATTTTAAATAATTTCATCTTTATCTTCTTTGTTTTCAATTTGTAATACTCTGTTGGTACATCTAAAGAATTTTGGGGATTGGGTATTAAGATTTTTTGCAACTACGTTACAGAAACTTATATAAATGTTTTCATCAGGAGTATAGAAAGAATATTTTTGTTGGGTTCATAGTATTCTAAAATTACATTTTCGATGTCCTCATTGGTGTCAGTTTTGCTGATTTGGGTATTAATAATTATATTATTTTCGATTTTTTTATGTTTGTATTTACAGGTCTATTATAAACAGTTGTTATAGCTATTTGGCATTCCTTGGTGTCCATGGCATCAGCGCATATTGGAATGCCTGCAATAGATTTTTCCTGTGAATATATAGTATAGGGTTCCTCTAAATTAATTGTTTCAAAAGGTATCAGGTCATCTAGGCATAAAGGTGATTCTAATATCGGTTCATTACTGTCAAAATTTGGCTCATGTGTTCTGAGCTGTTGTTCTTTTTCTTCGAGTATTCTTATTAATTTGTCGATTTGGGGATTTGTTTCGACTTATATCGATGATGTGTCTAATAGATCAGTTTCAATTGGGTTGATTTTCACTCTTGATAAAGCGTTGGCATTCGTGTTTCTCTTATCTTTTTTTGTAAGTTACTTAGTTACTTAGTTACATAGTCATAATCTTCCAATTTTAATTTCCATCTTGTAAGTTTTGAATTTGGTTCCTTTAATGGTGCTAACCATTGAAGTGGTTTATCGTTAATAACGATTGTGAATTTTCTTTCATAGAGGTAAGGCGTAAAATATTTCGTTGCCCACACAATTGCCAAAAGTTCCTTTTGTATGGTCGAATACCTTTGTTCCGAATCACTTAGTGTTTTAGATGCATAAGCTACTGGTAAATCATTATTTATTGTTACTTGCGATAAAATTGCTCCTATTGCAAAATTCGAGGCATCAGCGTTTAAAATGAATGGTTTAGGAAAGTCTGGATATTGGAGAATCGGTTTATTGATGAGTATCCGTTTCGATGTTTCGAACGAGTTGACAAAATCGGGTGTGTGAATGATTTTATGATTTTATCTTTAGGCATTTAGTTAACGGCTTTGTGAGTTCTGCAAATTTTTTTATTAATCTTCGGTAATAACCGAGGAGGCCAAGAAAACCGTTTATTTCGTTTTGTGTTTTCGGAATTGGGAAATTTTTTATTATTTTTATTTTGTCCTCATTTGGCTCTACTCCGTTGGTTATTATGACGTATCTTAAATATTGAATTTCTTTTCTTAGGAATTGATTTATCTATTTGGATCTTAAAAGTCGTTCTTCTTAGTCTTTCAAAAACTTCCTTTAGTCTCTCTATATGTTCTTGCAATTATGTTGATAAAATAACGATATCTTTAAAGTACACCAGGCATTTTTCGTTCTGTATTCCTGTTCATTACCCTCTCGAATGTGGAGGGGGCATTCTTAAGCCCAAATAGCATGCATTTGACCCGTAGTAACCATTTTCTGTACTGAAGGCTGTTTTTTCTATGTCTTCGTTGGCCATATCTATCTGATGGAATCCGTTGGCAAGATCTAAAGTGCAGTAGTACTGGAATTTTCCGAGTTTGTCCAAAACGTCTGCGATATTAAGCAGGGGATATTTATCATCGATTGTCTTCTCCTTCAACTTCCTATAATGCACTACTATACGCCATTTCTGTTGTACGGAAGCATGTATTTTCTTAAGCACTATCCATATAGAAGAATTCCATGGAGAGACAGAATGTTGTATAATTCCATCTTTTAACATGTTGTTTAGTTATGTCTCGACCTCTGCTTTATGTACGTGAGGGCACGTGTAGTTTTTTGTGTAAATTGGAATGTTATCCGTAGTCCTAATGTCGTGCTTAATTTGGTTCGTAAAACAGCTTGATTTCGTCACAGTTAAATATGTTCTTGTATTCTTCACATAGATTGGTTATTAAAGCTTTTTCTTCCTCATTCATATGGTCTAATTGAAACTTTTGGAGGTTTCTACTTAAAATTTCTTTTATTTTTAGATTACTGGTGGTGTCTTGTTCCATTTGTATATGATTTAGTTTAAGAATTTCATTATCAATTTCATAAATGCTTTGTGGTGTTTTTAAACTAAATTGTAATAATTGTTCTTCGCTTTTATTGAAAAGAGTTGTGATAGCTTTTTGATTTTTCACATTTACGTTTGCCGCTACCATTTCTATATGATGTCCAAATTTTCCGTGATCCAATATTCCATTTTCGAGGTCTTTATCAACTGATATTTCTACTACAGTTTCTGTTCTTGGTTGTAACGTTATTGTATTTAAAAATTCATTTTTGCTGTTTTCCTTTGTGACATTTTAGGGAAATTGAAGTTAATTGCGTTTCTAATTTATTATTTTTTAAATCAACGGTTGCATTCAATTGTCGTAATAAATCTAAACCTATTAAACCGTCGTATTGGTCGTTAAATTGAAATAAGAATGCTTTATGGTATCCTGCAGCCTTAAATATCTTGGGTAGAGGTATTGTTGCTGTCTCGTTATGAGTTTTTTTACCACATGAGCTGTTTAAATTTGAAATTCTTCTCGTTCTATGTATTCAGGGATTTAAAAGCGTTCTAGTCGATTCAGTATCAATCATTAATTTGGCGTCAAGTTCGGGTATTACAATATACGTTAATCTGGGGGAATCGGTATTATTTAAATAAATTAAGTTACGTGGTCTTTGTTCATCGTAACTTGAAAATCCTGATGGTCATACTGGTTTTCCTCATAATTTAGATATTCTCGGAGTTCGGTTTCGTATGGTTCTTTGTATGTTGTTTCGGGTGGTAAGTCGTAATTTTGCATATAATCGTTCCCACAGTAATATTGCTCAAATGTTTCTTCGTTTCCGTCTTCGTGATAAAATAGTTCTCCATGTGTTAGGTTGCTTTGTTGGTTAAGCCATCGAGTTCTTGCACTAACATTCCTAGAGGAAGTATCCATGGGTGTAGGCTAATAACTATATCTGGTTGACGATGTATCCATAGGCGTTGGCTTTGGTTGAAATTTATTTTGGGGTTTCCAAACGTTTGTCCTACCTTGACTTTGTGATTGTGGAAAATGAATAGATTTTCTGTCTGGATTTCCTAATCTTGTGTTTTGAGACTTCGCTAAATTTTGTTATGGTAGTCTCGAAATACCAAATTGTTGATTTCTTTGGAAATTTGGGTTTGTTCTTGGCGGTGTTGCCATAATAGGCGCGGCTTTCTGTGGTTGTTGCCAAGATTGATAATATTGTGGATGTGGTTGGTTGTCAATTATTATTCTGATGTGTTATTCGGCTTCTAGTATAATTTATGTTTTGTTCACTAATTACGTATTGTAATGCAATTACGAGTGTTGCTGGACCTCTTGCTCTTATTAATGATCCAAGGGGTTCTCTTAATCCATTAAGAAATGCTTTAATGGTCAGGTTATCGTAAAGATTACCTTTAATTTGTCTTGAGCTTGCATTAGAGTCAGTACATTTTAAATTCGAATATAGTAGGCTTTTTAAATTTTGACAACGATTATAAAATTGTTGAGGACTTTCGTTTTCTTGTTTTAATAGGATCAAATCACGCAATAAAGAATTTTCATCGCTTTGGTCTGCAAATGTTTGATATAGCACTTGCTTTAGTTCATCCTAGGTATTTAAATCGCACCCATTAGTTACTAGCGCGGCATGTCCGATTAACTTAGATCGTATTGATGATAAAAGAAAATGATTTATAAAAGCATCGGTATTTGGCTGTACAAATTGTTTTAAAATTAAACCACTTGCGCGAATAAATTCTGCAAGGCGTGCTCGCTCTCCATCAAATTCGGGAATCGATCTTAAATATTCGGCTTGGAAAGCCATATTTAATTATATATTAATGTTAGATTAGTACAATGATTGCAGATCGCCGTTTAAATTAATATTTTGTATGCGTTCAAGTAAATCGTTACTAGACATACAGTTTTTTAATTCGTTATTATACTCAGGATATTTTGAATAAAGGTTTAAGCTAGGAATATGAATTATAAAGGATGAGCGCACTTACATTAATAAATCTCCTAATTTCATTTCGCTTTCTATTATTTTCCGGTTTGTTACTTATTCTAATTTCCAGTATACGCGATGTGGCCCTGGTATTAGAATTTGTCTATAATTCTTAGGATAAAGTGTTGAAACACAAGAAGTTTTCAGGGAAAGTTGCACTAAAAATCTTCTTCCGAATTGTTCTACCGACTCGTCACTTAAATTTTAATTATTGGTTTGGGATAAAAAAAATCTTTATTTGAATATTAATATTAGTTTTGTTTATAAAAATAGGTTAATTTAAAAGGCCAAACAACTATTGTAATCTGAATTTACATTTATTTTAATCCAATATTTCGAAAATGATTATATTCTTCATTAGAGAGAACAATGTGTAAAAACTTCGTTATGATTTTTAAGATAATTACATAAAAATATATTTGCCACAGCACAGTAATTATTACAAAGAGCCTGTATATTAAAATATTTCACTATTAAAAACGGGATGGCTTAATTAAAACAAGATAACTAATTTGTTTGAAGTTATAAAAATTCTAGAAAATGAAACACGTGGAAAACATATTGACAAGTCACTTGTCAATATATGTTACGGAAACAGTTAATAAAAGATCACTAAAAAGAAAAGAATTACTAATAAGGTTTTTAAACTAATGAAAACATTACAGATTCATTTTATAACGTCTGAATTCAACGTATGTTTGAAAAATAATGCTTAAGGTAATTAAATTGAAGGTGACTAATCGGATCGGTTTTTTGATACGGCTGCAAATCCAAGTGGACAGAATGTTATTCCACCACGGAAATTTATATTTAATGCAATTAATATTATCGAAGGTAGAAAGTTAAGATACTTAATGTAATTAATGATAGACAAATTAATAACTATTTCTAAATTTTTGCATGCTAAAAGTTCATCATTAGTGCTTAACAATTTCGCATCAGTTGCTTCCTGTTTCTGTATCACCACGATCTACTTCCAAAACGTTTGGGAATAGACTGGAACAATTAATAAAATAACATCTAGATATTTTATTGTGTGTCTTAGTGCTTCTCGCGGTGCACGAAGATAATAATTAAACAGGATATTTGAACTAAATATTTTAGGGTCTTTGAGTTTTTAAATTTTTATTCTACGCCTTATTTGAAAGTAATTTATTGGGACATTTTTGTAATATAATTTTCACTTAATAGTTTCTGTAATGAAACGATATTTCTGTTTTGATAAATTGTATATAAAGTCAAGCTAAATTTGTATTTCCGAGTCTCGAATAGATAAAGAACGTGCTAAGAAATTTGCTTTTCAATTTATTCCACAAAAATTTAATGTCCGTGTGGTGTAACACAAGTCCTACTTTAAAAATGTCTGGTCAAATAAAAATATATGCTATTGGTTAGTTTTTCTGTAACACCTACTTTTTCTAATTGTTTTTTTGATACTGATACCGATCTAATGAGATCGGGCATGTAATATTTTTTATTGTTTCATAATTTATTATTATTTTCTGTTATAACCGTATTTCAAGTTCTGACCTGGATTAGCTACTGTTTACGATTGTTTCAGATGCCGATATCATCATATCCCGTTTGTCTTCTTAATATTTCCGAGGTGATGCTAAAATGAGATATTTAATGAGTGTCCTTCGTATGCAGAATCTTCATTCGAATGTATCTTGTAGCTATCTAATATAAGGAGACGTGAGCCTTGTTTATCTTAGAGATATAAAATTATATCGTCATTTTTATTGTTACTCATTGTCTTATGTTAGTTTACAATATCATCTTGGTTAATGTTTGAGTTGACAAACTGTCACACAGAGGGGTCAAATCCCGAAAATCTGGGCCAAAGTCTAATAACAAAATTTCAATGTATGGGATTAAAAGTATATAGGTGGATAAAGTAATGTTCGTATTTCATGCAGTGGCATCAATTAAAAATAAGGTTACTAGTGTAACGACCGCAAAGTTAATGTATCATACTTATATACACCAATCGTAGCCTTTTTGATGGTATGAAGTCGGTATACAAATGCCTCAGGTAGTTTTCAGAAGGAGAAGGGCTCAGAAGTTGAATTAGCAGGCAAGGTGTACGTTATATGTATCAGGTCCGAAACGTTCGGAATGAATATGATAGTCGGCATAGCTAAAACTAATTAACTAACTACATAAAACGAGATGCGGGTATGTACAGAGGTTGCTAATGAATAGGAGAGGTTTGGATTTAAACAAAGGGGAATTTGTGCATTCACTCATCAAGT
>JAHWXV010087989.1:0-16951 GCA_024586415.1 Phrixothrix hirtus
TATATATATATATATATATATATATATATATATATATATATAATAAAATTGGTAAAGTGGAACATTCCTATTAATGAAGCAATTTGAAAAGAAAAGTCTGGTGTGAGACAACACACGACGTTTTCTTACATATAATAGGTATGCAAATAATGTCCGCATATCATTAAAACATCAGGTATGTTTATTTTAGAAACGATCATCGGAAAGGTAACCCATCCAAGTTACTGTACAAGCAAAATGTTGCATAACTCCGGTGATTTGCTGGGATAACTCCTTTCACCACATTTTTTCGTAGAAATCGAAGAGTTTACGTGAAAGGCCATCGAATATACAAGAACCATAGTACGTTTAAGAAACAATGTTAGAACTGTTTTTAAAAAATCGCAAAAAACCTAAAAATAGCATGAATAAAGAACATTTTCGATCATTCAATTTTAACTAAATCTATGCTCTCGTTAGGCAGAAAGGTTAAAAAACGTAAACATAAAATTTCATTCTTTTACAAAGTTTCATTTTTGATATATATCGTTCACAATATATACTTCAAGTACCTCCAGTCATTCGATTTTAGAAAATTTACTATAAAACCGCCTAGTTCGTATAAAACTGAATTCAGTAGATCAAAGACGTGCTAAGTTTTACAAAATACCTTCGAATCGAATTCAAGAAAGTCGCGAAAAACTAAGAATTCGGAAAATACCTAACGGTGATAGAAATAAACTTGTACTTCCGGTTACTCGAGTTTAATAACATTCTTAGTTTTGTATATAGAGCTAATAATGACCTCAAATATAAATTTCCATTTGGCCAGGACTTTTAGCTACATAATGATTTTATTCCGAGTTAACAGCGAATGCACTTCCGGTTTTTCGATTTCAAAACAGTATAAAATGTCTAAAAAATATAGTCAGTTTAAAACACCCGCTGAAGCCGATTTCGAGAAAATCGCGAGAAACTAAGAAGACAAAAAGGTAAAGGGCACTTCTAGTTGTCCGATTTTAATGAAATTATTGAAGTTACATGCATAGATGATCAAAAGTTTAAATATATAATTTTGTTTACGTACGACTTTTTTTTCCCGAGATATCCTGTTCACACACACAAACACGTAAACACACGTACGCGCGTACACACGCACGCGCGCACGATGATCAGATGCGCAGGCGCGTAGATGCGCAAGCGCACATACGCACAGGCGCACAGACACGAAGGCACACAGACACATAGACATAGAGACACAGACACAGATAGATCAATTTCTAAAATTTTGATTTTCGTACTCAGGACATTGAAAATTTGTATTTCCACTAAAATTTCAACAACGAAAATTTTAAACGAAAACAATGCTTTCTCTTTTACCTATATTTCTTATAGGTTAAGAGATAATTAAAATATATGTTGCTTATAAAATATTATAGACAAATTGCCATAAAATTTACGAATTCCTCTTTATGACTGCAATTGCAACGCTATTGCATTGAACTGGGCTAAGGTAAAGCAATACTATACCAAATTTATAGGAGGGTATGGACACAGCGATGATAAAGTGCTAGAAATATGGCAAGCAGCTTTAGATTAATGCGATCAGATTTGGTGGAAAAATAGTATTCGTCAGTCAAATAAAATAATTATCCATTGGTATTAACGCTGACGTCAAATAGTACAACAAATTCTTAAACAGACTTTGAATAGCGTGGCTACTAATGACAGTGAAAATTAAAATAATAATAATATTTGAAGTTTTCAAACAAATTCGAAATTAAAAATTAAATGTTATGGTTTATAGAAGTAGGTAATGCATAAAACAATATATTTTTTATACGTTAGTTTGGATTCCCAATATAAAAATGTTAAACTTTCTTATTTTTGTAAAACGTACAATTATGTAATATAAATTAGGTGTTTTACAAACTGAAGTCTACAGTTTAAAAATTATTTTCCATAGTACATTATATTGTATATTACAATATTTTATATTATAATTCATTTTAATTAACAAAATACGATTATTTTATTCTTAAATTTACAGCATAAATTGCAGCATCATTCAGGGATTTTCGTTGAAATGCGGTTAAACTTAGTTACGCAACATAACCTACCAAAATTTATGACGCATATTTTAATATCACATATAGCGTTGTGACGTTTCAGTCCATACTGAACGGTATAAGAGCAATTTAAGAACTCGTGTTCTACCCGGTGGTAGATCTTAGTCATGAGGGGTGGTTCTTCATGTTATCTGTAATCTTGCTTCGACGATTCTGGCGACCGGAATGACGTGGAAAAGGTTTTCTTGCCATCGACGTCGTTTATACTAAATGACGTCGCTCGTATCGAAACGAACTTTTATTTACTGTTCGATTCGGTCAACGGCGGAATTTAAAGGACAGGTTGTTATACTAATTTATTGATAAAAATAAATAAGCAATTTCCACAGTTTATTAAATAAACTAATTAATATTCATTAACAATGAATCAACTAAAATATATTTGGAACCCAAACTTAAAATCATTCTACGTTATAAATTAGAGATACTAAGTTAGCGAAAAAGTAAATATGAATGTTCGCGTTTATAAGTTGTACCGGAATTGATATTAGCCTCGAAACGGGCACGTGTGGATTTATCCGCTGCTTTGAAGTTGCCAGTCGGCACAGATTCCTAGATCCGCTCGCTCTCTGTTCTCCTGATACATGTATATGAATGCACGAGATTGCTATATGCTCTTCGGTCTGCACAGACTGGTGTAGCGCCTACGCGGCACTCTCGACGTAGTTAGTACTAGGATGGATGGGGACAGGAAACCGCCATGTACCCGCAACCAGAGATGCCACTCGATAGACGGCGACCGTCTTTGTTAAAATAGCGTCGTTGGTAAACCGCAACCTAGCTACTCGTTCACTAACAACAGACTACCTTGCTTGGGGAATCGTTTCGGTTCGGCTTCGATGTGCGTCCGCTATTGATACAACACAACGACGTCGGCGGTGCTCGGCGTCGTTTCTCTAAACCACAACCTAGCTGCACATTTACAGACGACGGGCAAGTGGATTCGAGGGGTGGTTTCGGATCGGTGTCGATGTGCTATTGATACAACACAACGCACAACTACGTCGACGGTGCTCGGCGTCGTTTATGTAAATCGCAACCTTGCTACATATTTACAGACGACAGGTAAGTGTATTCGGCGCGTAGCTTCCGATCGGTGTCGATGTGCGTCCGCTATTGATACAACACAACGCATAACGACGTCGACGGCGCACGGCGTCGTTCACAGCTAGCTGCTTAGCAACGTGGTTGTAAACGACTTCGTAGCGAACTGGTGTATGGTTTAGTGACACGACCTCTTAGCATACAGCGTTCGCAACGGTTTTGATTCGTAACTGAACGGTCTACGGATAAGCGGTGCTTCGGAAGTTGCGTTGACCTGGTTATAGGAATTATTAGCAAAATTAGCTTTACTAATGACGGAAAGCTTTAGACGGAATTTGCACTAGGCAAAGTCCCGTATAGAGTCTCTATGAAGACTCTCTTTCGGTTTGTAAAATCGCTTTATTTATATTTATTTGGTATTCGCTTTCTTCGTTCTCCAAATACTGATTTGACTTGCTTTCTTTTTTGCTATCAAAGTGATACGGATAATGGCTGCATGTGTTTAATTCATTAGATTGCGCAACATGATGCAATATTCTTAATTAATTGTTTATTAATTAAATCACATTTCAATAATCGGAGATCGGTATTTTGGTTGTTTGTAATTGCTTATCAAAGCAATCTTGAGTAATTTCGGGCGGTAGGGGATCGTATTTAAATCAGGTTGCATTATCGTATTTAATTGTTGTATGGCATTTTTAATGCAGCTTTAATTAAGAATTTTTTCTACTATTAATTTTAACTTAAACTAAGACAGTCGTGTACAGTACTTCACACTTTCTTAGAGTCTATGAAGTCCTTAATTCAATGTTTCTTGATTACACTTCCATATCTATGAATATAGCGAAAATGCGTAGAATATTTAGGAATTGTTTTAGATCGCGTTCCGCGTTGTTCTGTCGGTTTGTATAAACGTTATAGCGTAAAACATGTACTTGAATAATCAAATCTTCGATTACCCTACCTTTTTTAGGAACATTTAATATTTAACTCAGTAAAATGACTTGTTATCCATGAACAGGAATTTCGTATTTAATTTGTTTATAAATAATTAACAGACATTTCCAACTTGCTCCTTGGTCATTTCAACTCGTACAACTGCACACTTAACTATTTAGTTAGTGGGAACTAGATGGGATTATATTTTCGAATGAAATTGAATATGAAGGAGTGGTTGAAGAGTACATAAGTTATATTCGATGAATAATCCATCCCAAATATATCCTGTTTTGGTACAATAAATTATACCAAAAATCAATTTTCGAATTGTCCAGTAGATAAATATTCTATGAATTTCAAGTTTTCTAATTTTCCTATAATATTTCATACCTTCTAAGTAAAAGCATTTGTATATATTAAAAATTAAGTTATAATTGCTTACATATTTATGACATGTCAAATGTATAACAGAATCTATATTACTGTTAGAACACAAACGCGGTGCACATACGTATACATGCACGTACGCATAACAGAACTTATAACACGCGCGCGCACATACATGCATGCACTCACTCGCATACACACGCACTCACGCTGCACCCATGCACGCACGCAAGCAAGCACATACGCACGCAAGCAAGCCCGCACAAAACCACACACGCACAAACGCACGCACGAACGCACGCACCCACGTAAAAACATATACACGTCTAGGAACATAGGTACGCGCGTACACATACACGGCATAAACACACATGCACCCACATAAGCGTGCGCTCTCCCACACACACACACATACACGCATACACACATACACGTATGCGGCATAAACACGCATGCACCGACATATGCGTGCGCGCGCGCACGCCCACACGCACACCCATGCGCACGTATGCAAGCATGCACTAGCAAATAAGACTCAGTATTTAATATTCGCATACCCAGGCTCTCAGTGAACACAACTGTAACATTTTTTACTCTATTTCGAAAAAAAGTTTTGTATGCTCTTGCATAAAAGCGTATCATAGATACGGGCCTGTATATCTTTTACTATGAAATGTAATTATAAACAGTATGACTCTGTTTCTGGTGACAAATATCACATTACATTTAGTATTAATGTACTTTACCGAGGGCAAGAAATTATAAAATATACAATTAACAGATCAATAGAAGTTTTAAGGAAGCAAATCAAACTCATTATTTTAAATATGAATTAGCGCATCAATTGATTTGCGGGTATTTAATGATCAGCTGAGAGCATTCATTAATGATGCTTTGAAGCCGTATTCACTATACTGTCGATAAAGACGTTCAACAGACCGGTATACCTTGCTGATAATAGTAGACTAAGTTAAAACTTAAGGACAGGCTGAAAACTTTAATCGCAAATATTTCGAAAACTATGCAATTTAGACACAAATACTTTATAAGCGTTGTTTGTAGTGTATGCTAATATGTAGATGCTATTATAGTAATGCTTATTATATACTGAATACCATGTACTGTTGAATTCCTTGCACAGTTTGAAAGCACGTGTTGCCAACTGGATACATGTAAATACAACTGACATAATCTAGTATACAATATCTTACGTTTTAATTAATCAATTTACTCTCACAGAAATATAACTGATTTGTCTTGGATAATTGCACTCGAGTGGACACAAGGGTACCTTTACTATGCCAAGTAGCGTTAGTCACGCAAATAAACTAGGCGTAGCATAGTTTTGTTAATGTTCCTAGGTCTTAAAATTGTAAACAATAATTGCGAATAGTTTATACCTAACTGTAAGTGTATAAGCGATACATATATGAGGTGTTTAAGTTATACCAAATTCAAATATTACAAAAAAATGTAGCGATAACTTGTCTCAATTTAAATGCTTACAACTACTTTAGTTGATTAAGTATACCTCGACTAGTAGTCAGTAAGAGCTTTTTATTAACGTTGCGGTCATAAATCATGTATTTTGGTTTACCCATAGAATTTTATTGCACTAACTCAATATAATATAGTATAATATAATAAAATGACGAATTTAATAAACTGTAAATGAATAAACTACTATAAAAGTTTGGTGGAAAATCAAATCTAAAGAGAATTGGTAATTATTTTATAAAGATCTATCTTATATTCATGATCGTTTCACTTCGAGTTGTCGATCGCAAAACAAGGGCCTGAGAGAAAGCATTGTTGCGCTTGTAATTTTAGGAGCCCAAACATCTGAACTTTTATAATGATTAAATATTTATCAAAATCATTTTTGAGGATTAGGTCACTTTGTTCAATAAAAAAATTCACAAACAAAATGTAATGAAAGTTTTATAAAAGAAAGCCATCACTTACCAGGAGGTTTTGCAAAATATCCTAAATTCCGGAATAATAATTATGACAATTTGAATACTGGTATAATATACACTTACTAATTATGAACAAAAAATTATAACAAATAAACAAGCCAAAGCATATAGATACAGAAACTGTGACTGAAGATCTCAAAATACTGGTTTGACCAATTTTAAGTTTGAAAATGACAATCGATATGTTGACTGTGAACATGTTGTAGTTAGACAAAATACAGTTCACTTAATACGTTAATTCAATAAAACATAATTTTTAATGAATACAACAAAATTTGTAATACACCACCAACGTTAAACGCTAAAACCAATTTAGCTATAAATACGTATAAAAAAAATGAAATTGCTATAAGTAAATTGCAATTATTAAAACTAGAAAGTTATTTCTTGAAGGCAGAAAATTTTTAGCTTCAGCAACCTATTGTTAAATCTTTGCAAATATCATAATTTCTCAATGGTATTTATAAATTACATCGCGGGCAATAAATCAATAATAGTGGAATAAAATGATTAGAATCATTTACAGACCTCTTAAGTCTAATTATAATTGGGCAGATTACGTTATCTAGTGTACAGTTCTCAATTGTTGTCGCTAACATTAGCTCACAAAATTAAGTGTTAAGCAAGAAGATAAAAAACGGCTGTCTGCAAGTACGTTTATTGGACTTGTCGCATTACGTGAGAACTATTGGCTACTCCATAATCCAGAACAAGTACCCGTAATAATAAATGAGTATATCCTGCATTTTAGTACCTATCCAAGGAATTAGAGCCAGTTATGAGCAAGATACTGGCAATGTAATGCAACTAAGCATGATGATTTATTAACTGTTACGTGGATTATGCAGGATCTGCAATGATTATGCACACGAGGGGTAAAAAGCTAATAATTAACGGCTATATAGCGCTCTTTTTTTGTATTAGAGCAATGATAATTCACCCAAAATAGGAGATTTAACAGCATGATGATTTATTAACTGTTACGTGGATTATGCAGGATCTGCAATGATTATGCACACGAGGGGTAAAAAGCTAAGAATTAACGGCTATATAGCGCTCTTTTTTTGTATTAGAGCAATGATAATTCACCCAAAATAGGAGATTTAATAATGCAAACCTTTAAAATGCATTAAATTAAATAGGTTTATGCGTTTTAGGACGTAATAGTTACGATTTATTTAGATAAATCAAAAATGTTGTAAGATATAATCGTGAATTGAAGGCTTATTACTAGAGAAGAATATTAATTGGTATTTAATTTTACCTGCTCACTACAATGAAGAGGTTTGTGAGATATTGGTATTAAATCTGTAAAACAACCTGCTAAACGAGTTGTAAGTAATATCTATATAACCTATGAGAAAATTTATGATTACCGGGAGTAATCGAAGCTAGTCTAACTTGCGGCTACTAACTCAACTATCTAAGATTCGAATAACATAAATGCCTTAATGCTTGATGATATTCTTATTGGAGCATCTGTAAGCGCGTCTTAATGTTTTAGGTAATACAATATAGACTGTTTAGATACATCCTGTATATCAGGACATATTATTATAATTGTACGCTTATTTGAATACACGTAGACAACAATGTAAAAACATTTAGTTAAAATCAGATTTTCCTAACTGCAAGTAATTCTAGCTAAAATAATTATTTAAATCTTCCCTAGTGTAATAATAAATTTAATTTAAATACAATGTAACAAAGTGCGATATATTTTCGTCATCAACAAATTGTAGACATGTTAACCTTCAACAAGTAACGGACATCACTTCTCCCCGCTATCACATGCGTCATCTAAAAGCAAGATTTGAAAAGACAGTATAGAACTAGATAGGAGAAGAAAATCGAACCCTCCCGTTTACTTTGCGGGCGTAAGTGCATTTAAAACAGGCCCCCGTCCTGGTTCAAAATAAAGTTGAATGGATTAAGAGCTATCCCATTTAACGTTTTAGTTAAGATAATAAATTAGAGTTAATTCGCTATTTAACGTCTTTTAGCAGATCTTTACTGGGGTCAACCTCATCCTTCAATCGTGTCCTATAAGGGTTAGGAACGTGTTCGTGACGTACACTGCAAGTACGATACTATCTGGAACCTAAGGCGTTGATACCGTTTCATGCTCGCTACATCAGGAAAGTTCCGTATCTTGTCCATATGTAAGTGATGATTTCAGAATAAACTTATGGTCAAATAGTGATCTGACAAAGCCCTCCACTTATTTATTTAATTAAACTCTACTGGAACAATTAGTTCGATCATACCATAGTAAGAAAGTGACGTTTAGAGTAATATGTATAAATACCGTATTGACCTTTTCTGTTATTAGATTACGTTTAGTTATTCGTTGAAACAAGTCCATTACAAAAGAGGTCGAACGTATGACTTAATCTAGCGTTTGTTTTACCTAACAAGGGGAGTGCACGGACCTGATGTCACAGATTTTAATGAAACTTTTTTCATTTGTTCTACAACACTAACATATGTTTTGTGTAAAAGGATTTTTGTCAATGTCTCTTCGTTTCGGCGAAAAAAAATAGTAGAGAAAGAAATATATTCAACATGATTATAGTAAAACATTGAAAAATATATTATACCAAACATTTTCAAGTTTATTTTATTTACTCTATTACAATATTTGGGATAATATTTATCATAACATACGTTTATCATAACAAAGCATTTGTTTACATCGAGTGCACCTAATGATGACTATTTGTTGACAATCGCACTTTTCTTTCTTTATATCCGCACGAAAATAAACTTCTCGAACATTTAAAAATATTATTTTTTCGTATATGTTTTGATGCGTACCACCCATATTACAACATATCTTTGAAAATTGGCGAAGAAATTTGACGGTGTGTCAAAGAATGAATTTTAATTTCGGTTTCCCCGGAGGCTATTTCTCGTTGCTGGTCCAGTAGGTAGGTGCGGCGCATTTTGCATATTGGAAATAAATTGTTTACTTATTGAAAAAAACTAAACATTATAATAAATTAGTTTGAATAATATTTTAAGAGCAATTATAGCTGTTAGTTATTCCTAACATTACTTTTGGGACCAGTATTAAAAGTGTTAGATATATCTAACATTGGCCTGCTATAGGTTAATATATTTATTTCTCTACTATTTTATTTTTTTTCTGAAATTAAGAGGCGTTGACAAAAATCATTTTAGACGAAATGTGTTTTAGTGTTGTAGAATAACTTAAAAAAGTTTCATTAATATACGTGACATCAGGTCCATGCACTCCCCTTGCAAGAAAAATTTAAAGGGGTCCCCTATTTGTCTAGCATAATCTTCCTTATGAGGGCAATGTATTTTGTATAATTGTACATTCAATTTCTTTATTATTATGTTGAATATTTAAGATAAGTATTTTTCTTACACGATAGGAACCTGTAGATGTAGTAACCATTATTTTCTTACAGGAAGTAGTTCATGTCAAGTAGATAACCTCTTGTAGAGTACCCGTCTGACGTGACCTGATCGAAACACGGGTCCAGTGGCGTACACTAAATAGTCATATAGGAAGTATGTCATGATACAATTTTGACCTATAGGTTTTGAAAAAGAACACTTTGTTGCCTAATTTTTCATTAAAATCTGACCAAAGTGACATTTAAAACAAAGTGGCGTCCTTAATTACGTCTTTCCTGATTTTTGACACCTGCCAGATGTTTGCGAATTTATCTTGATTTACTTTTACCGCTAGCATAGAACTCGCCCAGCTCCACCGTGGCGGCTGGAGCATTTAGCTAATTCAAAGAAAAACAATATCAGGAACACCTTTCTTGGGGCCTGAAACGCGCTTTATTTCGTTATACACCATTAATATTATTTCCAGAAGAAACTTCTGTTCATGTACAGCAAAATCGTTTGTCAATTGCAATATAGTGAACGTCTTTTACAGTTCTTTTCGAACAAATGAAAAACTGAATATTTGGGGCAATGACGGTATACTTCAATATAAGGAATTATTTAGCAGTAAATTTGTCCTAGAATGTTGGAAATAATAAATCAACACAACTCCAGTAACTTGGAAATATGGAAGAATCTTGAAACTCAATCTGGATGCAGACGGATTACTAGACAGTTAACTATAATTGTCACCTGTGAAATCACAGCTTATGCAGTATATGACATGTACGAGTATGTGTTATGGCTAAAGAGCAACGAATAAATTATATGTACTTTAATATCGAATAATTTGTTAATAAGATAAAATTAGCTACTATCCGGTTCTTTTACTTTGACCCCTTACCTTTAGAGCGAATAGTAAAGTAAGTTAGATAAAAGAAATAGTATTAAATATTGAATTTAAAGCACTATTAAACATAAAAGATTCTTAATTATAAATGGTCTCGTTTTTGCTGTATTATGTAGTACTTCGCAAATTGCTCTAATTATAGGTGTTGTATTATAAAAGCACCCCTTTATAAATTAATTATTAAAAAGTACTGCGGTCAGTAGAGTGAAATTTTAATTGTATTTGTTTTGCAAAATTCTTACACTATGAGAATAATATTATCTAGAATTACTAGATTTCTATCTTTTATCAACAAAGAGTAAACAAAGTAATTTTTTCGTCCTATTAGTCATGTTCACTATTTTTCAGAACTTTGGAAGGATAATGTTTTATTGGTAACGAATATTTATTATTCTGTTTTACCTCTAGAGTTCTTATAAACTAGAATAATCTTTAGAATACCTTGAAATTCTAGTGAAAAGTTATCTCGACAAAATGATCTAAGTTTTCCTAAAAATTATGTGCCAGTTAAAACTTTTCTATGTAATAGTGTGAAAACATAATCAAAAAATCTAGTAGCACCAAAAGCCATTTATTCACCATTCTTTGTTGAAACATAAAAGTTTAGTAATTGTTATTTTGATAGGGTTAATAATATCGTGTCTTAAGTAAAGCTTAAATTTACAATACTAGTCAATACATTCAAATCGTAAAATGTTTGAAACTTCTATATTATAAAAGCTATGTATTTCAGAAATTTGCACATCTGGAGAAATACTACAATTAATATCAAATAAACTAGAAGTAAATGTAAGTAAAATCAATTTATAGTTTCTACAACTGCAATCCATGGTTTTAATCTTTATAAGCTATAGGTTAGTAGTAAAGGGCGAAGGGTTTGGTAAGTTTCCAAGAATGATATTAGGGCATTGATATTTTTCGCTGTTTTACGGGAAACTAAAAAGCGTTTACCTAATGTGCAGATTTTTGAAACTCGCCAACCTTACGCCTAAAATGCAGTAATAGGCATAAAACATTTCATCCGATGCTTTAAAACTTCGTCAAGTGTTAAGTGAACACCTTAAGGTATACCAAGTGCCCGACACCGATTTTGATGAAATTTGGATATTCTGTAGATAAATATATTTTACTGCTCTTAAGTGGTTTATGGGGTAAAATCCACTCTCAAGGTTGAACCGGATGCGACCATTTTGGCAATTAACATAAAAGCAGTAGGCCGATTTGAATGGAACAAACGTTAAGTTAACTGCTATCCTACATAACGATAGCTGAATTTTTTAAACACTTTTAACTTGAATGAACGGTGAAAACTATCCTTAAGTAAAATTGAAGTAGACAAAGATTCTCCTTACTATAACTCGATTTATTTAAAAAATATGTGTTATAGAACATGGTAAAATAAAGAATGTGTTTTTACATGGTGCTGAGAAATAATTTTAATGGCTTTTCAGCCACTAATACCATTTAAATGTAATTAATTGACGTACTTTATACATAATTCGTTTAATGTCAATATGAAATTGTATCGTGTGACAAATATATTCTTCATATTATACATAGACCATCATAACCAATTATGAAGGTGTAAACAACCCTCTTAATTGAACATATTAATATAAATCTATAAACACTATCAATTTTACAAATGCTCAAAAAAAACAAATTTCCCCATAATATTTTCTTAATAAGATATTAAAGTAAATTTATAATACTGTATGGGGTAAGAAAAAAGTTCAATAAATAAAACTTCAAAAATCAATACTTACTGAGATGTAGTTCTTAAATATGGTTAATTTGTAAACATTTTTCCACTGCTACACTATCACATTTTTCATGGCATAGAAAACATATTTAACACATTCACAAAATTTTATATTGAAAGGTATGTTCTTGAAATAGTGCAAAAATATAAACGGAACACTATCCATGAGTCAACCTATATATTTACTATCTATACCATATATATAATGTATTGGGTGTTCACTTTTCGAAGTATTAGCAAGCTATATCCGTCATTAGTGAAAATAGGAAGTTGTATATTACGCAAACTTATGCCACATTTTTGAGAAATTTACAATGCTGGAGACAAACCAAACCTCGATATTCCCTTTTATATCTGAGATACACGGCGAAATTGAAAAAAATACCACTTCTGAACACCGCCTATATCTATTCCATTCTGTGGAATGTTGAAAAGATGAAAACTCTATTATACAATTTTTTATCTGTAGTCTAGTGACGCAGGCAAACATTTTCTGTTGCGTACCAAATTCTAAATACAAATTAAATTTTTTTTTGTAAGTGGAACCCCTGCGCATTTTTTCAATATTTTAAGGTAGCTTAAACTGAACTTATAGAAAATGCAATATATTTGGTAGTATTCAAACCATTTATGCTACTTTTTCGACTTTTCATAAATTCTCTTCTGGGTTATCCCACTTAGAACGTTTAAAATAATGACGAGACGTTTCTACAATTCCATGAAACCTTTTCAGTGATAATTATATGGTACCGATTTTAATAAGTTTTATTTAGTAAATAGCCCCATAAATGGAATTATGAGCAGTAACTGGAATGTGCAAAACGTGCATAAGGAAGAATGGTAAGTAGTTCGAATTTTTTTTAAATTACTAAAGTACTTTATTAATTGCTTATTATTAAAAATGAAACGTGATATATAATTAGTAAAGATTCTCAAAATCGTTTTAAGAAGCGTTCATTAGACATATTATATTAGTAAGGATGAGAATTTATAAAAAGTTGAAAAGTCGGGCTAAATATCTCCAGTATATCCAAGAATGTTATGTTTTCGATGGGTTCAATTTAAGCTAGTTTAAGGTATTGAAAATATACACAGGGAGTTCCATTTAAAAATGCAAGTATAATTTATTTTTAGAAATCCGTACATGACAGAAAATGTTTGAATAAGCCACTGAATCCCGCGTAAAAATTGAATGATAGTGAATTTTCATCTTTCTAATATCCTAGAGTATGAAGTAGATACGTAAGGTGCTCAAAAATGGTATTTATTCAATTTCGCCCTGTATCTCAAAAATGAAAGGGGATAACGAAATTAGGTTCGTGAAATCCGCAACTTCCTACTTTCACCATTAACTGAGATATACCCTGCTAATACCTGGAAAATTGGACACCCTATGCATACATTATATTGCACTCTATGCATAGATAATACAGATATAGGTTTTCCCATTAATATTATTCCACTACATATATTACATTTTTTCGTCAACACGCCTTTCAACTTAAAATTTTATCAATATGTTGAAATATATTTTCTACAGTATAATTAATACAATTGTCTAACAGTGGAAAAGAGCTTACAAATTAACCATATTTAAGGGGTTGTATATCAATAAATATTGGTTTCTGAAGACTTATCTGTTACATTTTTTTCTTATCTCATACACTATTTTAACTTGGCACTGTATATATATATATTACGGGGACCGCTGCTTTAATTTCGGGATAGAAGAAAACGCAAATATTTAGAATTCAATAATTTGCTTTATTGCTTTTCAAAACATCCTCCTTTACACACTATACATTTTTCCATGCGACTAAACCAATTATCATAACCCTCATTCGACCCGGAAGCCGACACATACAAAATTCCACTCCTGAACGCTTCAACTACATTCTCTGGCGTTGAAAATCGTTGACCACACACATACGATGTTTGAGTTTTGGAAATGCAAAAATTCGTTAAGATTGAAACTGGGACTATAAGGAGGATGAGATATTAAGTCTACTTTCTGATTGGCTAAATAGTTTACAGTTTATTGTACTTTGTATGAGCTTGCAGAATTATTCGTCGATTCTTACTTTTTTTCGCATTTCAGACAGATGGTTGTATACCACTCAGCATTTGCAGTTTTGCGGTTTTACAAAGATATAGTAGTCATATGACCAGTCTTTGATACAAAACAAGCGATTATTTATTTGGAAACGCTGTGAGCACGAATATATTTAGTTGGCTATGCTTCATTTTGAAACACACAAACAGTCGACTGTTGATTCGTTTCAGGTTCACAGGCATATGTCGAACTTTCATCACCACTGACAATGTGATATGCCAAATTTGATGTACCTGAGTTGAACTGTTTAAGTGTTTCTCGGCACCTTTTAAAGTGACACTGTTTTTGTGCCTCAGTAAAATTTTGGGGAATCCATCGTGAACATAATTTTACACTCGACTGCTCATGTAAAATGTGATTTATTTGCGACGAGCTTTGGACTAATTATTTGATTTAGTTTTGCTAGCCAAATCTTTAACCTTTGTGACTTGAGATAGGGGTAGAATTTATTTGTATCAAACCAATTTTTAGTTCAATCTGCCTTGCCACTAATTTTCAAACGGAGATTTGGGTATATTTGGATTATCTTGCTTACATTGTTTGCACGATCATAAAGGCAAGATCTCGTAGGATTCATATCATCACTTTTAAACGTAAGTGTAGCTTACTAGCTCTGTATATAATTTACACTTCTGTATTAATCAATAAATACCAATTTCAATAAAAATGGATATATTTATAATATTAATATTCAACATTCGACTCACGCTATATACAGCATTCATTATTTATACTACAGGTAGCCTACTCTAAGTTCTAGATAATATTCCGCATGCATTAACATCCTATTATTACTTAAAATATCTGTTTTATGTATTATATTCATGAAATTTAGATTTGTAAGTTCTATTTGTGATGCTGTTAATTATTGTAAGGTAAGGCATTATTAATTAAGGTACACAATTATGTAAATCGTTATTTTGTGGTTTTAGCTAGTAGATGCAGGTGAAAAACATTCAAATTGCTCCCAAGGAGTTAAGAATCATAGAAAATAACGAAAACTGTTCGCTTAATTGTATAAGTGGTCCTTACGATCATTTTAACTGCAATTACTAACAGTAAAATACGTTCAACAGGAAGTTTTCCCAGCGAAAACTTATAGAGGGAGCTAGTTCCTATCTTAATCCTGGAAATACGTTCGCAGTGGGGCTGCTACAGGTTAACTTCGACACCTGTACTCTGAAATATGTTCAAAAGTGCAGCATTCAAAGGCGTCTCTAATTGTAGTCGCGAAAAAAGGTTTATATAACAGGATAGTTGGAATATTTTATAAAGGTATGTCTGAGAACAAAACTTATTTTGCCATAGGTGCATTCAATTGTGCTATTTATACTGTTTTTACAGTCTTATCGGGTAAATACGGATGTCTATCAATTTTATTTAATTTATCTTGCGATGGTTAGTGTCATCTCTGTGTGTATATTGTATTTTGTGTCATGTTATTTTACAGAGTCTTTTAATTAAATTATCTTAAATATTTGATTACGTTTAACAATTTCCTACTTCATATATACATTTTGCTTTCTTTCTTAACTACTAGATAAACATGCCAGTACTAAATCTGAATCTTATTTATATTACCTAAATATTAAATGTTTTAATATTTTTAATTACCAAAACTCTCTTGCCTTAATTGCATATAAATAATTATATTTTCAACCTTAATAACTAGATAAATGAATTAACGTTAAACTAAACTATTTCTTTTGATTTGGATTCGTTCTAAACCTTTATTATGTATCTTAGTCAATAGAATGTTCATATTTAAATATGGGCTTATCATTTGTACTAATTCAATCAATTCAGTTTATATTTGGTACGTATATAACGTTTTACCAATTATTGTGTTTTAATTAATCACATGGATGGATAAATTTACATATATCAATTTGAAGAACAATCTTGTAATTATTAATAGTTAACGAAACGTCGCCGTTTGGTGCCCATGCCTAAGTATGACTGAATTTGTTTTAAGTGACATCACAATATGAATTTTGCATATATCATACGGTATCAATGTTTTCTGCCTGTTTTTAACGTCGCTGACTAACCTTCATGAATTTCATCACTAAGGTTGACACGACCAAATTTAAATTCTTGTTATCACCGAAACATAGTTGTTCTTGAAGGCGCCTCGTCATCAAAGGCAGTATTTGGATTAGTGATACACTCCTGTAGACCTTGTCACGCTCGATTCTTAGTCAACAGTATAACTCAGAGCGAGTGCGACATACGCCATTTAGAAATTAGGTTGTTCCTTCTTTCCGGAAATCCCGTGGAAACCTAAAGTAAGCGTCGACTAAGCTCAATCAAAAATGGCTGTCGGCAGAGTGGCGTGGATCT
>JAHWXV010088014.1:0-12144 GCA_024586415.1 Phrixothrix hirtus
ATAAAAATATACAAGGTGTTCCATTTAAAAATAAAAAGTTGACCGTACTTGTTACTTACCCTGTATAACTACGTGAACGAAAGTTCTTCCCCTAGATTTAGAATTTTTTACTGTATCGACCAGCAAATATTCGTTTCTGAGTTATTGGCAATATTCCAAAATTTTTTGCCACCCGGTATAAGGGATAATATAAAGCCTCTTGTATATGGGACACCTGTACTAGATGAAAATGATTTATGAAATCGAATAATCGAAAGTTGCAATGTCATACGAAATACTGCAGGAATTTTTGAACACGTGAAACAGTTTTATCAGAAGGTAGTCATCTTCAACATTTGCCTCGATTTAGTGTTGGAATTAATTATTTTCATGATTGTTGTTGGTTGTACTCGGACATTTTGTAAGAATAAGTTAGTACAAGGCAAAAAATGCAAGAGACATTTTTTCATGTACATTGTTAGGAAAACTTGAAAAGAATAAAAAATTTCATAAAAACCATTGTTGTTCTTCTTTTTGTGAAAAAACGGCATCTGCCTCACGCGAACCACGCCACTGGCGGTAGGTAAGAATTGACGTTACACTAAGAATGTAGCTCTTTACTAACGTGAAATAATTGGAAAGTTTGAAGAAGAACCTAGCATAGACCGTTCAAAATTTATTTGAAGAAATAAAAATTTTTCTTAATTTTCAACGCTTTATCTCGGACGCCTAAGCATTTCTGTACACTTCCTTTTAGAAAATTTTATTCCTAAAACATCCTAAGGAATTGCGCGCAGACCGTACTTAGGAAATACCTGTATACTGATCTGCGACTTCGTATTGTCACTTAAGGACATAATTAATTTCGCTAGGCAATATCATTTAGTGTTAAGTGAGCACGCATTAATTTATAGATCAGTATCAACTATGTCTGAATAGTTGTAATAAACCTCTAAATTAGTGATATGTGAACGGAACCTTTGTGTTAAGTATTTTGGGTCTGAGAAAAAAGTTTTTTGATCGCCTGAAAGATATACATATAAAATCGAGTTTGAATTAGAACAGATGTAGTTATGATAAAAGACCTTTGATCTTTACTCCTAAAATAAATTACATTTTTTGGAACATATTCAGAGCGACTCGTGCGAATTATGTCACCATTGTAAGAGTTGTAGGATAATCTAATTAGATGGCGCTTGCAAGGAAAAATCAACCAGAATTACCAATATGGTTAAAGTCAAGCACTCTTCGGCGTTATCATACAGAGAGACACAATTAATTTATATATTAGTTTCTAAGCTTGAAATGCGTTTTCAGCGTTCAAATATCTAACTAAAGGCATTAGTTTAAATTCAGCAAACTGCAACTCAGTTTAAAAGTTCAAAATATTTGTTAAATTCAGAAGCAGCTTGCTGAGCATTCTATAGATCAAAATTTTCAAATGTAACGCTACATTCCGGTTATCGAAATTATTGCATTAGAAACATAATACTACGGAATTAAGGATACACAGTTGCTAAGGTTAGATTAAATGCAAGTTAAACACACATGCTAATGCCAATGCCAATGATTACCTTCCCTGAATGATAGAATGGTATGAAATGCTTAATAGAATGTGTAAATATAATCTGACGTCTGAAAGTAACAAATAAAAGAATATATGAATATTAAAAAGGAAACATTATAATATCGAATTAAATAAAAATTGAAACATACCTGAGAACCATCTATGGACGCATTGGACTGGGACGACATTTGGCGCAGGTAATCCTTATCATCAAAGATTCTTTTATCGCCACCTCCTGGTCTGTGTTTAATATTATCCAACGAACCGATCTTGCTTTGGACTTTGATGTCTACCTTTTTCGTTTCGATCTGTTACATAAGTATTTAGGTATAATTTATATAGTTCGTGTAAAGTGGAAGCAAATACTTAACGTGCAATATATTATATAATATACAGCAAACAACATCATAAGCGTTTTTGTACACATACCTATTATTTTATTTACATATCTGCTAGATACAACCTACCTACAATAATTGTGAATTGTGATAATGGCTAAACTTTCTTGTGTTAAGTGATTTGTCAGATTTTGCTATAAACACGCTTAAGCGGAAAACATTTCTACTCACATTTTTCTTGATAATATCCTGTTCTGCTTCGGACTAAACAAAGTTATTAGTATGTATATTATTTGAAAACGATCCTCCAAAATTGTCCAAAACAATTATTACTTTTAAGACAACACATAAATTGTAACCGTTATTTTTAAATGTATTTGAGCATTTAATTTTGGGTTCCCTAATACCTATACTCCCTAGCTAAATTTTCAAACTATGTTATTAATTGTAATTAATTGCAAGTTATTTGCGTTAACATAGTTGCAGTTAAAAAACAGGGTAAAATAGTTACGATTTGTCATATTTTCAAATACTGTTTACCAGTTACGTTTATTAACATTTTTGAAATCGTGAAACGTTTCCGCGCGTTTATCAGTTTCGTTAAAATATAATTTATTCGTCATCTGCTACATTAATTTAGAAATTACGTTTATTGTCAAACTGCATTTTGATGGAAATAACCAAACAATTTTTAAAGATAGAAGGTGCACCTAGATGAAGTGTTAAATATTTAAAATCACAGTTATCCCTTTCAGTCATAATGTCAAGCAAACTCAACTTGAAGGAAATTTATCGTAAGGTATAGACTAACATAAACGCTGTTTTTATGAGCACCGCTTTGTAATGATTGTAATGATTAAATCAATTCTGATTTCTTCAGTATTGTGTCGTGATAACACGTAATCGAATTGACTTAACGCCTGAAATACTTTAAGCTACCGAAAAGATTTAAACTTTTTCCTAACTTGGCAAGCATTGCATGACATTTTGCACAAATTAAGTTAATGTATCACGATATAGAAATTATGTCTATATTAACTTACATTTTTATTAGTTTTATAATATAAATAGCATTCCTACCAATTATAATTAAAATTCCAGGAGGATATTTCAAGGTTCAATGTGAATTATTCAAACTGAAAAATAAAGTTATACAATTTAGAAAATGGTTTTGTTCGCATTATAGTCAAATATTAATCATTAAAATTGTTTTAATTTAAAGCCTTTAAATGGGAAGTGTAGAATCATATCTCACATAGTTCGGTGCCCTCAACATGTAACAATCACTTATTCGATTGGTTATAGTAATATTGAGGCGGAAAGAGGTCTGAATGTAACGAAGAATTTTAGGAATAATTGTTAAATTGGGTTAAGGGCAGCATTTTTGCGAAGATGGCAATACAAAATTAATCTCTTGTAGCGAAAAATATATTTGAAAATTGAACGACTGTCGAAAAAAATCATAAATTGCAGTTTCTAAATAAGGCAAAATGTTTGGAATTATCCAGTTTTTTCATTTCCTATTGGAGAGTGGGGGATGACACATATTAGTTTTTGATACCTTCTGACACTAACAGGAAGGTAGTTCCAATATAATCGAAATTCGTACTGTAAACATTATTTATTAATAGTTTTACAAATGAAGAATGAATTAAAAGGTCTTCGCCCAAAAGATAATATATTTAAATAATTAACAATTGTTTCGGTAAATCAACTTAAAAAGGTAACACCATCTTCAGAATTAACTAAAATATAACAATATGAAGAAGTATTAAAATATTGCAACCAATAACTTACCAAAATATAAAACTAATTCATGTTGCAAATATAACAATATAATCAAATATCAAATTAACAATAACTATTAAGAAATGAACGAGAAAATTAAACCAAACTACTAGAAAAAAACGTGCATTTCCACTAAAATTTTGACATCGAAAATTTTGGACGAAAACAATACTTTATCTATTCTATATTTCATATAAGTAAGAGAAATTAAAAATAAATGAATGAAAAACGTAAACGTATAATTGTAACATGAATTAATGAAATAAATTGGTTTTATAACAATAATTAAATTGAAAGATATAATTAAAATTAGAATTATTAAAAAAAATTTTGTTAAGGAGATCCGATTTCAGGAATTTGTTCATTAATAATTTCAAGCTTATTTGATAACAAAAATTTACTGATGTAAAAGTTTTCAGCCACTATAATTTTAGAAAAATTGTTAGAAATAAAGATTATTTCGTAAGAAAAAGGCGAATCATAAGAATGTCTGACTTGATATAGTGTACAGCAAATTTAGAAATTTAGTTTTCAGCCACTATAATTTTAGAAAAATTGTTAGAAATAAAGATTATTTCGTAAGAAAAAGGCGAATCATAAGAATGTCTGTCTGGATATAGTGTACAGCAAATTTAGAAATTCCGCAAGCGTTCACAACTTTGTGGCAATCATTTCAATACTCTTTGAAGCGTACCTTAAAAGACATGCCTACATAGAAGATATCTTCGTTATGTATTAATTTACATTGGTTACAAGAAATTTTGTAGACGCCAATTTTTTGCAAAATGTTAACTTCATCTTTAATTTTAGAAAAAATATTTTTAATGTTTAAACACAATTTTTATATTGCATTACTTTATTTTCTTCCGAAAATTCATAAAATTCATAGTCCTACTTCTTTAAATGTCATGCCAATTAGACCCATAGTTGCTTTCTCTTCCTCTTCTGTTAGTTCGGTTTCCACTTGGTTAAATTTTATCTTTGTTAATTACTTTCCTAAATCTAAATTTACTGTCAAAAATAGTTATGAACTTATTGAAAAAATTAAATACATTTCTCCACCTGATGACAGCTTCTTAGTATCTTTTGATATTGATAACCTCTTTACTAATGTTCCATAAGAAGAGTGTAAACCTCTTACCTCTAAATTGTTTGTAAATTTTATTTTAAATGATTTTGTCCAATGCCTTTATTCACGTTTTGAATCCTGCAATTTACAAACTTTTTTAAATTTGATGACAAAATTTATAAAAATACTTGGTTTACAAATGGGCTATCTCCTTTCTCCGCTATTGGTTGATGTATTCCTTAACCATTTAGAAACAGCAATTCTTTCTAAACATGTTTCATTTAATAAACATTATTTTTTTATTTCAGATATGTAGATAACATTTTGGCTCTTCTCAAGGGATTAATTTCAGATCTTCAAAATTTTATAGCTGTACTTAATAATTTACATCCAAAAATACAATTCACTCATGAACTTAACGTCAATAAATCTATTTCTTTTGTTGACTTATATATTTCAATTTTTGACAATAAATTCAATTGTCAAATTTATAGAAAGCCTACAGTTACCAATAACTTAATGAATTATAATTTCAATCATCCATTTAATCATAAATTTGCTTCATTTCATTCATTATTTCATAAGTTATTAAATGTTCCTATGAACAAATGAAATTTTAATAAAGAGGTAAATATAATAAAACAACATGCAATAAATAATCCATTTCCTTTAAAAACTATTTACAAAATTTTTAATAAACATTTATTTCAAACAAACATCCTAAAATTTACATCTTCAGAAATTATTAAATACAAACCAGATAAAATAACTAGCATTTCTGAGTTAGGTACTATTTTTGATACCACTGCATAAATTTTTAGTAGACATAATATATTTATAAATTTTAAAACACCATTAAACATTAAAAATATTTTTTCTAAAATTAAAGATGACGCTAATACTTCGGATAAAAGTGGTGTCTACAAAATTTCTTGTAACCAATGTAAATTATTGCATCACAAAACTATCTCCTATCTGCGTATGTCTAAACGTTCTTTTAAGGTACACTTCAAAGAGAATTTAAATGATTGCCACAAAACTGTTAATACTTGTGGAATTTCTAAATTTGCTGTACACCATAGCCAAGAAAGACATTCTTATGATCCGCCTTTTACTAACGAAATAATCTTTATTTCTAACAATTTTTCCAAAATTATAGTGGCTGAAAACTTTTACATCAATAAATTTTTGTTATCAAATAACGTTAAAATTATTAATGAACAAACTCATGAAGTTAGCTGTTTTGCAAAAAATTTTGTAATAATTCTAAATTTAATTATATCTTTCAATTTAATTAATACTATAAAACCAACTTATTTCATTAATTCATGTTACAAGTATATGTTTACGTCTTTCATTTATTTATTTTTATTTCTAGTAGTTTAGTTTGACTTTTGTTCTAATAAAAACAAAATTTACTATTTTAATTTCAAACATTTTCTCATTCATTTCTTTATAGTTATTGTTAATTTAATATTTTATTATATTGTTATATTTTCAATATGATTTAGTTTTATATTTTGGTAAATTATTGTTTGCAATTTTTTAATACTTCTTCATATTGCTATATTTTAGTTAATTCTGAAAATGGTGTTCCTTTTTGAAGTGGATTGTTGATTATTTAAATATATTATACTTTTGGGTAAAGACCCTGTAATTTATTCTATAAGAATGCTCCCAATTTTTCATTATATTATTTACAAAATGAAGTTATAAAATATTCTTTGGCCTGAAAACTTTTTAAACCCTCTCCAAAGAAAGATTTAAGCTGAACATGCAACCCGTTATGTGCAATATTTAGAAGTTGATCATTTGTCTCAATTATTTTCCTCAAGTATCTACTTCATAGTACCAAAAATATTTTAGTCGATTGGGATCATGTGCAATTCAATTCCAAGATTAGAGTTTGTTGTTAGTGTGATCAAATGCGGTCGGGCGTTATCATTTATAAACAGGGCTGCCCATATTGATTTCTTTCTTTTCCAGCTTCACCTTTTTCAGCTATTGACCGTAATAGGCAATATCGCCCGTTCATCATCCTTCAAGGAAATGAAATAAGGGCTCAAATTTTTTCAATATTTCTTGCAGTCCTGCATGTATGGGAAATTTTCAACCCTTTTGCGACTATTACCGAAAATTTTAAGCGAACCGTTTTCAATAATGATAGTTGGTTAGAAATCTAATTATAATTCATTGCGCACTAGTTGATGGTGCTATTTTCTCCGACATTGTGTTTATTTTTAACCAACTACGCTATTCCACTGGTACATAGCATTAAACAAATACACACCTGCCTGCTAAACCATTGGTATTATCATAGACACCTACGGCCCTTTCTACCTATGAGTTGTTACTATCGAAGTATCAACACCAAAAAGCTGTATTTGTAATTGAAATAAAGGATAAGATGTGCTTTTTAACAAGACACTAAAAAAGGAGTTGAATATGTCACTTTTTAAATAACACTCTTTAACACCCTGTATACAAAATTTACGTTATATTTTTACCATGAGATTAAGTCCTAACATACATTTTGAATAAATCTAAAAGAAAGGTAATTAGAATATTACACTGTAAATGAAGAATTCATATTGGCCAAAAACACTTCAAAAATTCATAATGTATTCAATGTCACAATATTTTAGGGTAGAACATCAATTCGAGGAAATCAGTCTGCACAAAATTTAAGTAGCGTGCACCAGTTAAAGTACCTTGATAGAAGTAAGGACCAACGATACAGCCATTTAGTAAACCACACTAAACGTTAACCCCCCAACTGTGTTGAAAATGTGTTTCTCTTATCCAATGCGGATTTTGGTTCGACCAATAACGGGAATTGTGGCGGTTTACAATTCAAAAAACGGATTATCATGAATTTTAAGTAGAGTTTCTGCTGTAAATTGTAATCGTTTCTGAGGATCTTCAGGCGAAAGACCTTATACAAGGCGGATCTTGAATGGATGGTACTGATTCTCTTTCAATACTTTTTGTATTGATGTCTTGGTAATATACATTGCTGCTGAAGCCTGACAGACGGAAGCATGATGATTGATCCCCATGTACGCCAAAATATCTATTGAGTTATCTTCACTCCGTACATTTCTTTGACGAACTCTTTGCTATTTGCCATTAGGCAAAGTATCGCTTCTCAAATTTTGTTCGACTTTGGCAAACGTCGTGTGAGCTGAAGCCGTACGATTTGGAAATCGTTCTCTATACAAAACTTGAGACTCTCTCCTATTTTTGTGGCATTACCCCATCAATTAACAACATAACGTTGGAATTTTCGGCTTAATGACACATAAATAAGTCGATCGAACAATTGCTATTGACTGTCAAATTTATAAACAAACAATTCAAGACAACTATGTTTTTTTCTAATGTATGTCTTTTAAAATTTTTTCATTCAACTTTTTTAGGTTTTATATCAATAAATTGTAAATAAAACAGGCTTTGTATTGATATATAAATATACAGGTTGTTCTACTTGACTTTTCAAATTTGACATTGACAGCACCAAAGTTAAGCGTCAAAACAAAGATTTTTATTTACAGATGTAAACTCCCTTACAACTAATGCATAACTTCTAAAGATCAAAATTTTTGCTCTTGTCATAACGGAGTTATTAGCTGGAGTGAACATTCTGGGACAGCCAGTATAGTTATTTTGCATTTTTATGTATTATTTTTATTATTTACCTCATTTGGTCCCATTTACATTCTTATCAACGAATTTTCATCAAAATAATGGTGAGTGTAACACAGAGTAGTAAATTAAATGAAATGAAATAACGATTTTTATTAGTTTAGATTAAATGATGCGATGTCCATATATGTATACGTATATTAAACTTTAGTATAGTAGGGCTTGCAAATTTCTATTTACAGAGCCCAGTATAACTTATTTTTTGTTTACTTATTGTCCTTTTGCGTTAAAATTAAAATCTCTTATTTGCGAAACGTGCAAACTATAACGCCACTCATTTTTCAAAGCATAAAAATTTAATTCAACAATTTTCCTATGGCACGACAAATTTTTAATTTTTAGTAACGATTTATAATTTTTAAATATTAACAAGTACACTTTCGACAAATAAATATGGGGCACTACATGAGTTTTTTTAAATTACTCAATGTAAATTTGGCTTTTTGTTAAAACAAGTACTACTCATTATTCAACGGACAGTTATTTAAGAATGCTTCCATATTTTTAGCTGCACTTACCATTAAGGTATATAATGGTACGGATTAGGCATAAGTGAAAATGTTTTGCATTTGCAAATAGTTTTTTAAATTTAAATGCTGTACCCTATTTATAAATTTTAAATTTTTTAGTAATGTTCAAGTTTTTTAATTAACTAAAGTTTGGTAGCATTGGAATTAGAAAATATTAAGAATTACAAACATGCTAGTCAGTTTTATATAATTAATTAAATCTAAGCAACTTATAGTTTATACTGGTTTTAAAATATACTCAGTGACATAGAAATTGCAACACCAAGAAGGGGTTGGAATTTCAGGATGAAATTTAGTAAAAATATTCACCTATGTTATACTAATCAATGGTCAAAATTTGGGAGGAAAATCTTTATTAGTTAAACAAAATTTTATAATAATTTTTAATAATGTGTAGTGCGTCCGCTGTGATTTACATATTGATTTACATCCCGAGGCATTGACTGAATAAGGTGGTTTATCTGGTCTTAGGGTATTGCTTCTCATGCAAGTTGCACCTCATGTCTCAATGCCCCCAAAGCCAAAGGAGGACCCTGCAAATTTCGCAAACTGCTACCCATTATATCCCATAAATGTTCAATGGGAGAAAGATCAGGAGATCTTGGAGGTCAGGGCAAAAAATGAATCTGGACCTGCTCAATGGAATTCAAGGAAAACCTTGCTACATGGAGATGTGCATTATCTTGCTGGAATAATGGATCTTCGAGCTCTTGTAGGTATGGCAGACGATGTGTTCCAACCACCTCCGCAATATACCGTTGTGATGTCATATTGTCTCGAATGAACACTAAGAGAGATCTGCTGCCATAAGTAATTGCACCCTAAACCATAACACCCACAGTGCAGTGTACGTGCCTCTCAAGTGTAAATCGAAGATTCCGTCGTTTATCCCGTCTTCTTCTGACTCTCATACGACGGTATGAATTCATAAGCAAAATCTAGATTCATCACTAAAGACAGCACGATGCCATTCAAGATTCCAATGAACTCGTTCATTGCACCATTGTAACGATGGCTGACAATGTTCTGCAGTCAAAGGAAGCACAAGTTACGAACGATATGATGTTAAGTCAAAACTTCGGATTCGGCGATAAACTATTCTAAGGGTTACAACGCGACCTTCTTCATCAAACCATTAATCACCAACTTCCCGAGTTGAGGAAAATCGTTCTCTAAATGCCAGTAGTCTTAAGAGACGAACTTGAGCCTATTCGTTATATTTGAAGCCCTGGTTTCTCTTTTAGGATGTTCCTAGCTATCTTCAAACCATGCACGACACATTTGCATTTCGATTTACACGGTTAGCAATTTTCCCAATTGAAAAACCAGCTTCACGCAAACCAATAATTTGACCTGTGTGAAATTCGGTTAATTAACGGTAACATCCTCGTTCCCGTATTCTAGGCATGATCAAACAAACAAACACGTTAACAAAAGAACAATAATCAGAATTATGTTAATTACTATAAAAGGAAACAACGAATCGTACAAAAAACACAGACCGAAAATGTTGACAAAAAATTATAACAACTATCAAATGTGACGTTATCACATTATCACTTGATCTCAAAAGTTAATCAATTATTACTTACTATCAGTCCAATAGATCTACCACCTTTGATTAAAAAATTCCTACTTCTTCTTGGTGTTGCAATTTCTGTCACTGGGTATATTATTTAATATTTTTCACTTCATTCGTTTGCTTAAAAGACAAAAGATTTTCTTTATGAGGGTGCTTAATCCTTTTAGGTGCCTGAAATGCAGAATCACGGAATGGCATAGAAACATTTTGCGTTAAATTTTTAATATGCAAAATTTTATTAGTAAATTATAATAGAAAAGATTATTTCCATTTAATTTAACTGTTATTGTTTTCTAATAAATAATTGATAGGGTTTTTCAACATTTCATGACCTTTTAGAAACGAAATATTTTAATGGAACTCAACGATTATTTATTTTAAACAGGACAACGCACCAGTCCACATTTAATAGGATCTAAATATGTCAAATATACTAATAGAGGTTATTGCACGTAAGGGCGGAATAACAAAATATTAATATGTGATATATTCTTATATTCTACAGAAAATTTAAAATTGTTATTTTAAACAAATTATAGCAGTGAGTAATTGCTGAAATTTGTACTTCGCGTATTTTGCTTCTTAAGTAAGAAAACGAATTTAGCTGCTGTTATGCAATACACGGGATTAAAATAATACATTAGTCTAATGCTTACTAACGAAATTTTGTGAAAGTTGAGAAATTGCCAACAACGCCGCTACACCAATCGGGGCCGGTTTGCAATTACTTACTAACGCATGGTTAACATTAAGGAATCCTTAAAATAATTATTGTCATCTTATGGACGATCGACTTCATCATTACCGCTATACTTTGTTTTATGCGAAAGCTGAAGTAAAACCAACGCAGATGGCGTCTCCCTATATAAAAATTTTCATCTCATCTTTTCTTAGCTAGGTATTAGGATCGATACTATTGACATCTTGGATTTTGAATGTCATATAACGGAAATGATAAGACGTCAAACAAAGTTTATTACAATTTAATCAAGGTAACACAATATAAAGGTATAAAATTTCACCAAAATTTATAATTTGTACCAATATGAAAATGAAGAGGTGAAACGACTAGCACAAGGTGTACTTTTATTTCTAATGTAAACCAAAATATAGATATGTGATATTATTAGTAAAAGGAATTTGTTTATTATAAAATTATTCCAAAACGACTAAATTTGAAAAATACACGTTAAAATTTTAATATTTAAAGATTTATATAAGTTAGCTTAAAGTGCGAAGTGTGACAGTGAAATAACAATTTCTCTGAATAGGCAGGTGAACCAGTTTTTAATTTTAATCAAAATCAGATAAATTATACATATAAAAATACAGTGCGAGCCGTTTCTTGGATTCCGCTATTACGTGGAATAAAACCGGAACCTTCCTGTACGACCTAAAAACTAAATCATAACCCATGCGCTGGAAGATTACAAACTCTCCTAAAGCAGAAAAAGCCCGAAAGAGCAAATCGAAGTTGAAAGCAATGTGTGCGATATGATATCAAAGATTTAAATTTAGCGGGTTTTCACAAAGCACATTTAGAGCGGGACGATTCGATTTATGAACTGTAGTTTGGGGCTGGGGTT
>JAHWXV010088021.1:0-13733 GCA_024586415.1 Phrixothrix hirtus
CCTCCATATCTCTAAAACTACAAACTTTAGATACCACATGTGGGGTATCGCTGAACTCAGAAAAACATCTACTTTTTATTTCTTGTTAAAAAATAAGGGTGTTCCATTAAAAAACAAAGTCGATGACGTCATAGGTCCCACAGCAGTTAACAAAAAAAATAAAATTAATGTCCATAAAATGCCTAGGAAAATACTAAAATTGACGTGTCTGAGCTTTTCTTCCAAACAGCGATGATAAAACATATATTAATTTTATTCCTTACTTTATACACACGCTGTTTGTAAGTATATAAGAATTCATTTTTAGTTAGATTTTTTTATAAAAATGTTTTTGTTCATTCATCTAATATTTATTGCCAATTTTTGTTAAAATCTTATGCAGTAAATACAGGGTGATTTTAAAATAGAGCAATAAAATTGAACATGTTATTATGGAAACTTAATTACGTCAATTAACATCAAAATCACATAAAATATAACACTTTTTTGGAAAACATTGAAAATGCCAACTTTTTGTGAACTACTGAAATATATATATATACAAATGAATATGCCTAGAAAAAATTCAATTTGAACTATATATCAAAGTGAGAATAACATGTTCTTTTTATATCAAATTACCGAATCTGTATGTGTTTATTTGTATGAACACTAACTTATCCCAATACATTCAATTACCTACATTGTATTTGTTTGAGTTTTATGTAATTAAATATATAACCATTTGAAGTTTAATTTATAGAATTGCATCAATAATAAATTATCAATTAATAATGCGATCAATAATACAATAAATAAAAGTCAATATTACAATAACTCAATATATCAGTAAAATAGACCCACCAAAAGGCTGTATCAAAGTTACTTTCTCTTACGAATCACAAGTAAACACTTCTTTCACTAAATTAATAAGCTCTGTGAGAAACGCTCTCCTTTTTACTAAATTTATTTATTTAAAATTAGTCTTAAAACAAGTTATTTGCACCACTGTAACTTTGCTAATAAATGAATTTTTATTTAAAATCCAGAACTCACTACCATAAAAATCTGAAATGCCCTCCTAGTGTAAGTTTACAATAAGTGGTTCTGCCAGGATTGGTCACTAATACTGTTATACTAGTTTAAAGCAATATAAAATTTCCATTTTGAAGCAATATTTTAATTTTTGTTTCTTGTATTTTATATTCCAAATTAATTGCAAAGATATTTTAAAAAGAACTAAACTTGCTAAAATATTTATCTTACATTGGCAATGAAAAACATTGACACATTTTATAAAACACAAAAACCTTATAATTTAACATTACATACAATCTATGGAAATGAACACGATGCCATAAATTAAATGTATTTTAGAATAACATAATAACTCCATGATGTTTATATCACTTATTCACATAAAACAACATGTACAGCAGTTGAGATATTCCAGGGACCTTGAAACAATTCTATAGCATTTTTTAATGGCTATTTTTTGGAAATGGTGAGGAATTTTTTAAGCGAATTTTTTTGTCTTGATTTAAAACTACTCCCACATGTTTGTGCAAGTTTATCAGTGTATTTTAAAATCACCCTGTATAGTAAACCTAATATTAATTACTTACACTGAAAGTGATTGAATTGAATTTTGCAATAGATGATGATGCTCAAAAATAATGTTCGTGATGTGCATCATATATAGTTATTAAGTCTGATATTGAAAGCTATCGATTATATGTAATATTTCAATGTACTTGATTAAGCTTAATTTTTACAAATATATGTATAGTAAAATTTAAAAATAATTTTTAGTTAACTGAAGAACAAAAAGCAAGCTATGAGGATTTGGCTTTGGATATATTTATAAACTATAAACCCTATGATGTACGAAAACGCAAAAAGCGTGTGAATTGTGGCAATTGCCATGCTGTAATCTGTGATTGGTAAGGTCAAATTAATTTTTAAAACTACATATAATATTTTATTCTAGGGAAATACAATGTCCACAATGTAACATGCAATTTGCCATGTGTGTTGCCTCAGGTCGTTCAATTACATCTCCAGAGTTACCAACATGCACTTGTTTTACTTGCCATCATCTTATTCTAGAAAGATATTTAAATTTTCGAAAAACATGCCCGTTATGTCATAGTTGTCTAAAGTAGAAATATGTTATTCTTTAAGTTTTCACAAAATTGTAATGCATAACCAATAATATCAACTATTATTAAATACAGATAACTTTTAAAGTTAGGAACTCAAACTAAGAAGTACTTGTATAAATAGTAAAAGATTTTAATTTGATTCATTATAGAAAGTTGGTTAAATAGAATCATTTACAATTTAGTAATATCTTGCAAATATTTTTGAATGCAATTAATTTTTGTATTTATTTCTTCATCTTCATTGTGTTAAATATTAAAAACAATAGATATCAAATAAAGTATTTTTATTATAAAGATATTCATAAACAGGTGCAGCATTTAAAAGCATGGCAACATTTTTTTATATTATCATACTAATTAGTATTATGAATGCTGATTAATATTTTAAATATAATCTAAAGGTTGCTTAACCCTTTAACTATGAAAATCATCAATAGGCAACTTGGAAAATTTATTCCAAAAATGAGTATTAATAAATGATTTGAATATATATTGCAGGAAAACAGTCATATGTTAACAATCGGAATTAGTAATTATATAATTTATATTGTTATGGTAAATTTTAATGATCTAAAGAAATAAAAATGATAAAAGTATTACTGTAGGATACGATTGAGTGTGCCCCCAACCATAGGCCTCAGGATGCCATCGTTTGGATTGAAGCAGTCTGAATGCATAAAGGGAGACATCAACCTCCAGAGCTGCAGTTGATGTAGTTATTAGAGCATTTTGAATCCTTAGCCACGCCATACATTGTACTTTGTTAATATGGGTATCATTGTTTTGGCTCCTTTTATCCAGCCACCAAACTAGTGATGCATACAATGGTTTGACCATTGCCATTGATGTACCACTTTGGGAGTCAAGCCCCATAGATGTGGCAGCACATCCAAAAGATGACTGTTGCTTTCTTTACTGATTCAGATATGTGGTATTTCCATATTAATTTTTGGTTGAGAGTTATGCCCAAATATTTAACATTAGAATGCCAACATATAGATTTTTGTTTAATGACAAAATGTTTTTGAATAGAAGTCCTTCTGGTAAAGGGCACCACCGTCATTTTGCTGGGATTAATTACCAACTGATGAAGGTTGGCCCAGTTAGCTACTGTGTTCAGGGCATCTTAACTAACGCCCCTAACAGTGGATTCAAAGTTCCCAGTAAAAGAAGAAGGGCTGTGGGAGTTTCTGCCAGGTTATGTGTAATAACCATAAGCGTTCTGTTACAAAGTGGTTTGACAATAGAGTTGTATATGTGGCAAGTAGGTAATTACATAGATTTATATCCTGTCAATAAAATCAAATGATTTTGTAAAGAATTGAAGCAAAAGGTTGATGTAGATGGTCCAAAAATCATATCATACTACACTCATCACTTTGGTGGTGTGGTCCTGGCAAACATGCTAGTAGCCTTATGTCGAACAAAGTTTTGAAGTTAGAGGTGGTACTTAAGCATATTTTCACAAATATTAGATATTTGTGTAATAATGCCTAGTTGTTATTGAGAAATTAACCCAAAAATAAAGTAATGAAACTAAAAGTGTTTAAGCCGGAGATTTTCAAAAAGCTATTAAAATGTCTAACATAAAAATAAGAACGCCTTTAGCTCCAAAATTTGCCAATAGTGTCAGGTACAATGTGACTGACCACTAGCCTACTTCTACAACATGAGGTAGATGTAAATGATGTGCAACAGGTCAAACCAATATAAAGTGTACAAAATGTGATGTGTGATTATGCAGGAGTTGTAGGTCTGACCATGCTAGAAATTAGACGTAGAAATATATAGTTGTCTGCCCATCTTAGTTAGTGACTGTCTTAGGGATTAAATGGAAGTTAGTAAGGGTTTAACCACATTAGAAGTTAGCAGTGATCTGTTGATTGAAGAAGTTAAATAGTAGTTAATTATTGGTCTCAGTCTCTTTGATAGTCTTATAAATGAGACAGAAGTGCAATTAACAGTTTTTGATTTAGATCATTGAGGAATCCAAGAACACAAAACAGATTGTCCGGTTAAAATTAAAGTAACCAAAACGGATAAAGTATTGAGTCCTAGATAAGATAGATGTGAAAAGCATCATCAATTAAATTAAAAAAGTTAAAAGTCGGAAATTGGCAAATCTGAATCTCTAAAAAATAAATTTAATAAAAAATATTCAAGTTTTTAAATACACAACTACATGTGTATGAAACTGTCAGTATTCTATTATGCTTAAATCAACAACTCGACAAAACTGGGTTAAGTTTACAACAATATTCGCATAATCATCGAGTAAGTCCAATAAATTCCAGTAAGGTGGTAACACTTTTTGATAAATACCAAGGGTAGCTATAATTGCAAAAATCAAAATTCGACCACCTTAAGTTAAAGAAATTATGTAAGTAATTTAAGAAATTTTATGTATATATATATTGGAAGCTAGTTTTTTTAATCGCTATAGTCATATGAAACCAGGATAGTAGGTTTTTACAGTATAATTTAAGTACTATATTTACAATACAGAAGTCAAGCTTAGGTTATCAATATGACCTTTCTTATTGTTATTGTAATTGTTATGTATTTTGTTTTTTATTTTTATTATTATTGTCTATTTATGTTTTATCTTCCATCACATTAAATTTTTCAGTTAAATGTGTGTGGGAAAAAAAGTGTTTCATTGCTGCCTAGTTTGAGACATTATCAATAGCTAACAAAATTTAAATAATTTATAGTAGAGTTAAAGTGAACCAGTTTCTGTTTATTGTAAAACCCTGAGTTAACAGAGTCTCATTGCTCCAGCACCTTTGCATAATTAACTATTTATCTAGGTAAAATAACTATATTACAAGTTGCTGTTCAGTTATGTGTAAAAATTAGTAAGTATTAAAATTTAGCAATAAAACATAGGGAAAATAGTTAAAACACGCATTGCAATTTTATCGCTAAAATGCAATGCCAGAAAAATTTAAACAGCCTATTACATTTTGTGACTAAAACATGGGGTGAAATTATATTTGAAATTAAACTTGGGAGTACTATTACACAACATTGTTACAATATTTTTTTATAACTAAATTTGACAATGTAATAATAATAATAACGTTTATTAGCAAATAAGAAAATAAAACATGTTCTACATTAAAAAAATGGAGTAATATATAATTAAACTCATTTGCTAATAAGTATACGTTCAGTATACATTATAAAGTAATGCCTGTGATATTCTAGATATACTCGTAAAAGTACAATACAATACACACAACTGCATAGCATATCAAACCCCAATTACATTTAATATTAAATAACAAACGAACAAGAAATAAATGAAAATAAAGTCAATTTAATATTTAGTACTTAATAACAAACAAAAGAAGTGTAAAATGAAAATAAAACCAATCTGATCATTTTATAGGTATATGTAGTGACAGTAGCAATAAAAATGAAAGAAGTGTATAATAATTATATTATTTGGCAATGTTATATGAAAACAATCTTTCAAATAGGACAGATTAATGCACTGGAGGAGTCAGTAGTCCTTTAAAAACGGAGATTTAAATTATGGACATAATGCGAAAACTCAGGCATTCATAAAGATATATCGGAATTTTCTTAGTAAAATTTTAAAATAAAGGCAAAAGGAGGGTAGTGCTCATCTGTTACTCAAATTTAGCCATTTTGCCTTTACAAGTATATGTGAAATTGATTCTCTCTTTCTGATGCCATACATAAATCGCACTTTTTGAATTCTGCCAACATCTACTTTATCTATGCAGTTTCCATAAATTTTGTCACAGAAATTAAAATGGGATAGAACTAAAGTATTACAAAGGGTAAGTTTTAAGTTGGTATTGAAAATATGTTTATTGTTGTATAATAGTTTTAGATTACCATAAGCTTTTTGAACTAGTATAATAGTATATTTTTTAAAATGTAAAATGTCGCCAATATACAACCCAAGATTTTTGACTATTTTGACACAAGCTACTGGGGAATCATTTACTTTAATGTGAATTTGAGATGCAATTTCTTTTCTAATTGCTTTGTTACCGAGTATCATAATGTTGGATTTTTCTGGATTTATTTTTAAACAGTGATTATTAGACAGTGTAACTAGACTTGCAATATCATTATTGATTAACCTGGATGCAACATCTACATTATCCAATTTGAAGGCAAGTTGGGTATCGTCTGCGTAGAAATGAAATTTACAATGAGATATAGCAGTATAAAACTGTGAAGTATAAATAGCATAAAGTTTAATCCCAAGGGTAGATCCTTGAGGAACTTCATTAAGTATGTGGTGATTGTCAGACATGTTATTAAGTATTTTAACTATGCTTCCTATTTCTTAAATAATTTTTAAAAAAATTACAATTATGATTTTCAACGCCAATAAAATGTAAAATAGCAATTAAAAGTTCATGATTAATCATATGAAAGTCTTTAGAATAATCAAGCAATATTAGAGCAACCATATTATTGCCATCAACAGATCTAAATATATCGTCCATAATATTAAGTAAAGCAGTTGCACAACTATGATCTTTCCTAAAACCTGAGTGTAACGTAGGTAAGATGCTATTAATACTAAAATGTTCTATTAGTTGATTTTTTACTACACATTCAACATTTTAGACATGGTGGGTAGAATACTGATTGGTCTAAGATCTTTTAATTATAAAGGAATTGATTTTTTTAGATATATTGCTCCAAAATTATATAATAGAAATCAGGATTTATATAACTGCGCTACTATTAACAAATTTAAATATGAAATTAAGAAAAAAATGTTAAACTTACAAATAGATAATTTGTCAATATTGTAAATTGAAGGGAAAGGTGTAAAACAGCTCTGCTGATCTTTTTCCTTTTGGGCATAGTACATTTCTTTATTATTAATTTGTTTTATTAATTTATATTTCATTAATGTTAAGTTTATAATTGTCTATTTTAGTTAATTTCATACGCTCAATAAATATTATTATTATTTCAGTACTTATTTAATTTCATTAGAAATATGGATATGATCAATTAATGTTTTGAACTGAAGTGTAATACGTGTAGGAGAATTAATAATTTGTTTTAAATCATGTGATTTTTGTAGTAAAAGTGGCAACACTGAAAGTTGATATAAAATAGATTGTGGTTTAACCCTTAAACGGACAGACACACATAGGTACAAATCATTAACAAAAATATCCATGCATATTATTTATTATCAATAAAACAAACATATAAAAACATGTTAACAAAAAAATTCCAAAAGACAACTAAAATATAATTCGTATCTTGAAAGATACATTGACCACAAAAGTAAACTGCTATGTCCAGCGACTGACTAAATATGGGAAGATACCATCTATGAGACTTATAAGGCATCTTATACAAAGCAATGAGCATATCTTCTAAATCTAAGCCTCTCATATGAGAGTTGTATTGCTTTACAATTTGCGGACAAGCAATGTCAATTCTTTTCTTTTCATCTTTGCAGTATCTCTTTATTGCAGACACCGGAGCATGTGATATAAATGAACTAGCTAAAAGCACGCATTTGGTATCAGCCCATTTTACCACAGCAATACCAGCAGCATTATCCACTTTGTAGTCAATACTTTCCCTGTCCTTCTTCATCAAATCCTAATCATTTTCTAGTATACATCCTAGCAAACAATTGCTCCGTATGGTTCCCAAGCTCGAAATTCCATGTTGTTGCTTCAAAGTGCATATTAGTTCCAACGAGGTAAAAAAATTGTCAAAATATACAACACTAACTGCTGGTTCTTATATACTTTTGCTTAAATACAAAACCACCTTACCACCTACACCTAATGAATCTTCTGCAGAAAAACAACATATATCTCCAAAGGTACTCGTTCCAATGTATATAAGATAATTATAAATCATACCTGATATTCCTGCTTTGACAAACATTTTGAAACCCCATTTATTGGATTTTTGGGCATATATTGCCGTAAACTTCCAGATCTTATCCATTTGCAAGGGATCATCATTTCATCAATGGAATATAAATATTCACCTTCGAGTTGTAAACAATTCTGTCTAATTTTTTCTAAAATCGGTCGAACTTTATGCAAGCAGTTGCCCACAACTGCTAACTGCTGTATTATTGTTAGCAAAATGCAGCAATCGTCATAGCTTTTTGAATCTTTCTACAGGCATAACATTAGCTATAGCACTATACCTTATACCAATGGCCCAATAATCTTCTAAAGATGGCATATAGATTACTCCCATCAATAGGTGAATACCAATAAACGCCTAAATTTCAAGAGGTGTTGTATTGATGGAACTTCAAATTATAAGAGTGGAATATTCATTAGTCTCTGTAGCAAGGTGATCGAACAAATCTTTACTAAAAATTTTGAAAAAAGTATTGGAGAGGCATGGATACCCTGGTTGGAGGTACGTGGTCTCGTTCCAGTGGAACTTTCGAATGTCTAAACTCTGTTTTTTCCCAATGGAAGTGTGGTTGAGTTTGTTTAGTTTTTTTGACTTGCCCTGTGATACAAGTTCTGATAATAGAATCTCGTCTTCGGTATCATAGTCACTACTATCTGACTCATTGACTACTACTGACTACTACATTGTCTTCTGACGATGATTCCACATCGGAAATGGTCATAGAAGGAGGTAGAATTGCTGTATGCTGTGGTTTGCTGTGTGTTGCTCTGCCATAAAATGTTTTTAAACTTATTGGAATCATCTGAAAACAATAGTTTTACAGTATTATAGGATATAAACAAAACTTGTAAATTTGCAAAGTAAAAGCGATCTGTCTAATAGTAGTTGGGCACTGTATACTAGAAGATATATGTTACTTTATGTAAGTATTTGGCTGTATACATTGGTACAATATTTTACTCAGTAACATTGCATAGTTAAATTGCACTAGTATTTTCATATAACGATGTCAAATACCACAATGAATCAATAATTATAACCATTTTTACGTACCTGATCACTATCACATGTGACTGCCATTGTGAACACAAAACTAACCTTCAAACTATGTATCCATACAATGCAGTAGGTGTCACCACTAGGCCACTAGTGTATCCTACAGTACTCAATGCCTGCAATACTAAATATGCACAGACATTAAATAGAGCTTATTGGATATAAAACATATCTCAGAAGATACAGAAGCTGTTTAAGGATTAACATATAACATGGTTGATGTACTTATTTTAATAAATGAATGTAATTTACAATCATCTTATAATTTATTCTCCAAATACTGTTAGTGGTTACCTTGATACAAATCAAAATTGGCGATGAAGATAAATCATTATTATTATTTTATTAATTTCTTCTGGATATAGTGTGCATGTGTTGTTAATTTATATACGAAAATGGCGCAACAAATTACTGTTGCAAATTAAGGTAATATTGCCTGTGTCTCAAGTTTTAATGTTGCAGATGATTTTGAAGCCTTTATTGAAAGATTAGAGCAATATTTTCTTCCTAATAAAATTTTTAAAAATGTATGTGATCCAGACAAGCCATCAAGTAAAACTTTTACACAAATAATAGAGTTGTTGTCAAAACAGTTTAAACCTACTGTTTAGGTTTACCGAAAAAGAATGCAGTTTGATGCTTTAAGACAAACAACAGGTTTAATAACCCTTTTGGGTCTTTCATTTACATTTAGAGTTATATTAACTTTTTCATCTACCTTATCTAAGTTTGTACCTAATTCTTTTTTGACAGTTTCAGCCACAGGCATCTGTGTATTGTTTTCTATAATAGAACTTCCATTATTAGGTAACACAGCAAAGTTTTGATTTAATTCGCTTGTAACTGACTCTGCTGAACAATTCAACTTCCTATCTAATAAATTATTTTGCGATTTATCAACCCTTCATTTAATAATTTACACAAATTTACCAAACCTTTTTTGTTTGGATTGCGGTAATCTCTGCACTATACTCGATCTCCTTCCTTAAATCTTTCATCTCTTCCTTCTTTCTTTTTCCGTTATTAAATTTGTAAAACTTTAATAGATCAAAACGTGTTCTAATTTTATGTTTAAATATTAAACTAGAAGGCATGACACCAGTAGTCATATGTATTGAATTTCGATAGTGAAACAAATAACGACTAATTAATGTCTGTAAAGTAATATGACTGCTGTCACCATCCTTAATTGATTTCTTTAAAGATAATCTAAAATTTTTTACACAATTTTCTGCTAAGCCGTTCGTTGCAGGATGTCTAGGTGGTGAAATAGAGAATTTTATTCCATTTTGATATAAAAAGGTTGAAAATTCATTTGAACTAAATTGACCTCCATTATCTGTTTCCATCACTTTTGGCAACCCAAAATGAGCAAAGCATTCTTGAAACTTTTCAATACTAGTCAATGCATCAGTACTTCCCATTATAAAAGCCTCTGACCACTTTGAAAAACTATCTATAATAATCAATATCATTTTTCCACAAATTGGACCCAGAAAATCAGCATGAATTTTTTCATAAAAATATATTGTTTATTCATCCGATATAATTTTAGATTTTTTTTGGTTCTGCCCTTGATTCAACACAGTTTCTACAATTGTTAACTACTTTCTCAATATCATTATCTAACTCAGGCCACCAAAAATAAGCTCTTGCATTTGTTTTCATCTTTACTATACCTTCATGAGTATTATATAACTCTTGTAACAACTGAACTCGATATTTACTAGGTATAACTATGTGATAACCCCACATTATAACTTCGTTTTTGATGCTTAATTCGCCCTTCCATAAACAATAAGGTTTTAGCAATTCATCTTGGATTTCTGATGGGAACCCATATTTAATTAAATTAAAAACTTTAGCTAAAATTGGATCATGACGTGTTGCTGACCGAACTTTATATAAATCTATTGGAATTACCCCTTCTATAAAATTTATGTATTCATCTTCTGAGATGAAATTGTCATTTTCATTTGGTAAGGGAAGCCATGATAAAGCATCAGCTCTAACATTATTTTTCCCTTTAATATATTTTAAATTATAATTAAAATTTGACAAAAAAATTGACCAATGCTGAAGACACTCTACTGCCATTTATGGTAAACTTTTGTTTACCCCAAATAATGCAAGTAATGGCTTATGATCACTTACTAATTCAAATTTATGCCCTATTAAATATTGATATAACTTTTGTGTTACCCGATAAATACTAAGCGCTTCTTTGTGGATTATTGAATAGTTTCTTTCTGCTTTTGTCAAAAGTCTAGAAATGTAACTAATTGGATTTTCTGACCAATTCCGTATTGACTAGCATCGCATGCCAAACATAAAGGTTTAGTTGTGTCATAATGAACCAATACTTTATTTGAACTTAATTGTTCTTTAGCATATTCAAAAACTCTTTGACGTTCAGCTGTCCATTTAAATTTAGTACCTTCCTTTATTAATTCATATAAAGGTTTCAACTTTGGAGAAAGATCTGGTATAAATCTGGAATAATAAATAACTATACCAGTTAATGCTCTAACTGCATTTATATTTTTAGATCTAGGTACCTCCAAAATAACTTTAATCTTTTTAGTATCCCGTTTTAACCCCTTTTTTAAAACTTTATGATCCAAATAACTAATAAAATCTTTAAAAGCTCACATTTTTTAGATTTAATTTGAATCCTGCCTTTTCTAATCTATCTAAAACCAAAGATAAATTTTGTAAATGTTCTTCCTCAGATTCCCCAGTAACTACTATATCATCAAGGAAGTTAACAGTCCTTTATCCCTTGTAAGGTCTTTTCAACTATCTGCTAAAATATAGAACAAGCTGGTTTAGTACCATATGGAAGCCTTTTTACGTTAAAAATTCTATGTGGTGTACTCCATGCTAGCAATTCACTTGTTTCGTCATCTACAACTAACTGATTGTACGCATTAAGGAAATCAAGCTTTGTAAATTTCTGCCCCCCCCCCCCTGCAAAACAGTAAAAATTTCTTCAATCCTCGGTAAGGGATAATTTACATCTCTTAATTTTTTAATAATGGTAATTTTGTAATTTGCGCAAACACTAACATCTTTACTGTTTGCCACCAATGGTGTACCCCATCTTGAGTTATCTACTTTTTGAATAACCCTTTGTTTAACAAGTTTCCCTAGTTCTCATTCTACTTTTTCTCTAAAAGTGAAAGGTATAGGCTCGGTTTATGAAAAAGTGGTTGTGAACCATCCTCAATTTGTAACCTAATTTTTTCACCTGTATATGTCCCTAATTTATCTTGAAATAAGTCACTGTATCTTTTTAATAAGCCTTCTAAACTTGTTTCCAATTTTCTTAATACTAATATCTGCAATGTTAAAATCCAAACCAAATAATTTGAATATGTCATGACCTAATAATATCTTAGTGACTTCTTTAACAATTAAAAGTTTACATTGTCTTAAATAATTATTAATCTTTAATTCAACTGAAATCTGTCATATTGGAAAAATGATTTGATCACCGTATGTTCTTAACTTAATTTTAGTTGGCTCTAATTGTACTTTGTTAAAATAAGATTTATAAATATGAATAGGCATACAAAATAATCCTGCCCCCGTATCTACTTCCATCTGAATAGATTTATTTACTGTTAATTTCAACATTTAAATAAATAGGCTAAACATAACCAACAGAATCTAATTCTACATTGAGAATTCCAACTTCAGAGTCAACATTCTCCACATTATTAATACCTATTTTAGAACTTATTTTAGAATTACAAATTTTAGCAATATGCCCTTTCTGTTCACAGATATTATAGCTATAATTTTTATATCTACATCTTTTAAAATCATGATTACCTTTACCGCAATGGATACACTTTCTGGCTCTCACCTTTTTTCTGACTTTTAACCTCAAGCTTCTAATTTCTTGTTAATTTTTTGCAGTCGATTTATTTCCATACTTCAGTTTTCTTCTAAGGTTGCTTCTTTATTTAATGCAATGTCATATAATTCTTGTAATTGCCTTGTAACAGGTTCCTCACATAAACGATCAAGGATTCTTCCTGGTTTCAACGCTACAACAAAATTATCCTTAATTCTACCATTTAATTCTGCCCCAAATTCACATTGTGCTACTGCATCTTTAACCTTTATGTACCATTCCCGAACTGACTCATTTGTTTGCCTTAAAGCATCAAACTGAATTCTTTTTCGGTAAACCGATTAGACCTGTGAGGGAGGTATTGTAGTGTATTATAGTAAAAGTGGCAACACTGAAAATTAATATAAAATACATTTTGGTTTAACATGTAACATGGTTGACGTACTTATTTTAATAAATGAACGTAATTTACAATCGTCTTATAATTTATTCTCCAAATACTGTTAATGGCTACCTCGATACATATCAATTCTAATAAGTTATTGTAAGAATGCACAATTTTATTATTTGCATCCAGTAAACTGATGTTAAAGTTTCCTAAACAAATTACATTATCACATGCTGGTACAATTACAGTAGTGATACAACAGGGCTTCTAGAACGGAAATGGGTAGGGCAACTGGGTTTCAGGTGCAGGCTCAGCCACGTGTAGGAGCTTAAGTCACGTGACAAGATGGCTGACAGCGCTTCTAGACCGGAAATGGATT
>JAHWXV010088027.1:0-11584 GCA_024586415.1 Phrixothrix hirtus
GCGTGTTCTACGTAAGTAAGATGATTTTGTTTGTAACTTTCGGCTTTTATAACTTTTCTAAAATTCCCTTCCTGCTGCTGCATTGGCCAATTAAAATGCTCTTAAATTTAAAAAAACGGCGTGCATGCCTTGTTGGAAAACCGTTTGTAGTTCCGTTAGATATTGTGTCTTTTCTGTAACCTCCCGTGTTTTACAGTTTCGGATAATAAAGTATATGTCACCATAATTTTCTGAATCTTTCTTGGTTTATGGGTTTATTGTTTGGGAGACCTGCGCGTGTTGAATATACAACTTGAATTTGTGCCGTCGATTTTTAAATTCTTTGCACTTTGAATTATATATCCAAACTCGCGTTTTTTTCCATAACGGAGCACTTTCTACATTTCACAAAATTTTTATTTGATAGTCTGAGAACTACTACGGTTTTAACTTAGAAATACTACTACTACTACTACTACTACCCATCACGCCATTCCCTTAACGGGGTAGGCAAAACCCACTAACAAACCTCCAACTTCACAACCACTGCATGTACACATACACTAACCCCTCTCACTACCACCGGCCTTCACCACAACTCCCAGCACTCTACAGTATCCACACCAGCCCACTATTGCCTACCAATCCTATTATCACTACTATTACCCATTCACTATTTTTCTCCATTTCTTTCTGTCCTTACACACTTCTCTTGCTTCCATTAAATTTATACAACGTTTTTGGCAAGCTCTTCTATTCTTTGCGCTCTTTATTCTCTTTCCTATTACAATTTCTTCAATCATATCCAACCATCTCTTTCTCGGTCTACCCCTAGTCTACCTAGTTTTCCAATTATACCTGTCTCATATATTCTCTTTGTTAAGCGTTCATTACTCATTCGTTCCACATGCCTAAACCATCTTAAAGCACCTCCTTTGTACAATTCAGGCAGTGTCTCCTTCACCTGGAACGTATCAATCACCCATTCATTCCTTACTCTGTCACGTCTCGTTTTGCCACATGCAGCTCTTAGGTACCTCATACTAAATGCGTTTATTTTACTCATAGAAATACAGTTAGGTAATTTCCACTTGAAGTAACATTTTAGAAATTTGAATTGGGTGATAGCTTATTTCAATTTTCTAATGTGAGAACTGATTAATTTTTATACATGTTAATTACGTGGGTGTAGCACCATTGATTTGGATGTATAAAACTAAAACACATTTCTATACAGGAAGTTAGGGATGCAATCGAAAGTAATACTATGAGCGACAGAATGGTCCAAAGTAAATAAATATATTCTTATGAATTAACACAAATCGAAAAATGTTGTTTCATTAAGTTGAAGAAAATTTAATATTTATTTCTAAAAATATTAGGAATTAATTGCTATATCATCCTGAACATCAGAAATTCTGGGGAGTCGCGTTTACTAGCCCACATAAGTATGTCTACCTTTGTTGCGTAAAATATCTTGATACGGCCTCCAATTCGTTCAAATGTTTTATTAAAAGTTCGAAGTTGAAATATGTAATTAAAAAGTTCGGTACAAGATCACGTTCTTCCAAAGATGTCCCAAAATTCGTGCAAAATACCTGGGGTGCTGATTTAAATTAAAAAGCAGATTAATGATTTATTCAATATTTGGTGAAGAACGTCACTCCCCTAAGATTTGGCACTTAACAGTCGAAAACACTTTATTTTGGGGAAATAAGTTTGAACAATTGTTGTAGCTACCTTTCAAATTATTTGTCCCTGTATACCAAGCGCTCATAATGGCGAATACGAATATTAGGACACTCAAAAGTTTAAATGCGTTAAATTTGCGTGATACTATTTAAATACATTTTCCTATAAAAGAAGTAACGATTTCAGCAATTTTTCTAACACATTTTGTAATTTCAATTTCAGTTCTTAATAATCTATAAGGTTGCATCATTAAATCATGGTAAATCCATATGAATCCCTACAAATATTTCAAGTAATAAAATTTTGGATCCAGATTATCTTAGAATATTTGTATCAGTTCGACTGAATGCGATTTGTTGAAGATCTATATGTTCAAAATGTTAGGTCCCTATCTAATTTCATTCCTTATACTTCCTAAAAATGCCTTAAACTACCTGAAGAATTAAATGGCCTTATTATTTACACTGTTCTATGGTCTATAGCAACATAAGTACGCTATTACGCTATTACTTATAAAGCTTTTTGGTTTTGAAAGCTTTTTGGTTTTTAAAGCAAATCTAATTGACGGTGAACTGAAGCCTAGTGCTTAATAGTTGTTTTAATACTTTCAGATAACACTTTAGAAAATGTAATGATTTATTGTGTTTTTTATGGAGAAACAGTGTTAACGGTTCAATACCTTATAAATTGAAAAAATAAATATATAGCTACGCTAGGAGTTGTGTTGAAAAATGTAGCACATTGAAATAGAAATTGTTCATTGCACACTTTTAAATGTTAATAGTGTATTTTACAGGTTTGAAGTTAAGAAAATCATTGCCGTTTATATGAATAAACCATAGAAGCGATAACAAATAAATTTGTTTAACAGTTATAGCCATCAAAGGGAATAACGGCTTTATCTCACAATTTAACTCAGAGGAACTATAAATATTTCATTCTGATACAAGAATTCAATTTAAATGGACAATGCTCCCTTAATTAATCTTAATAACCAACAACATTTATGAAGCAATTTTAATTTAAAATATAATTTACTTAAACAAACTGAGTGCCTTCGCAAAATGACTCTACCATTCTTCTTGGTTAAAATTTTCATAAAACAATATGTGGACCATATTACTTGTTAAATTAAAAATGATTTTAGATAGAAACTAAATGTATATAAAATATTAAAATACTAAAATTTCTATAACACAGAAGACATTTAACCAATTACATCTGAAAAAGCCTTAGTAATAAATCTGTAAGCCATATAATTCTGTAGATAACAATTTTTGCGTGTGTAAAAATCGTGGAGTTCCAAACCACCGTTTCTAATCTAGCTGAAGGCTTTTCCATTAAAAGACACCCAGAAATATTAAAGCATACATTTGATCATGTATTATAATATGAAACTGTTTCCTAAAATAATTTGATAAAAATTACTGAACCTCAGATATAAGTGTGACGGCGATATATAACTTCAAATTAAGACACTGCAGCATGCTCAACACGCATAGTAAACATCAAGAATGTAAGAATATCCACATCATCTTGTATCTTGTGCTCAAAAAATATAATTAAAAAAGCTTTGCTTTGAGCCTATTTGGTAGAATTTCTAAAGTATCATCAAACAACCTACCTTTCTATTTAACCGAATTTCCGGTCCTTTTCTCCTAACTATTATTAATTAAATAGGTCTCATACATCAAAATAATTTTATAAATAAAAGAATTCTGGCGCGGAATTTGAAAAGCCATTTAGTATGCAAAAAAGCGCAGGACCAATCGTATACCGAAATAACTAAATAATTCTAACTTAGCACAGTATCAAAGGATTTTTATCCCACAAACGTTAAAACAAATTATTTTTGTACCGAAATAAACGAAAAGTAATTTAGCATAATGCTTTAGAACATAAAAAGAAACTAGATGTGCAATAAAAGGTTAAAAGGCAGCATAATGTAATCAATAATTAGGATTTCATTAATAATTAAAAAATGGTGGGATATACCTAATCGCCTAATTTGAATTATCCCCACTAAAGCTGGAATATAGAAAAATTGTTCTTGCTAGTAACTTTTTTACTATTGTTAGTACTTACACAGTTAACTAGAAACTGCATTGGCAGCGTTAAAATTAGATCCCTTAAAAATAAACCATTTTGGTCAGTGTAACATACACTCCAAGTAGATAGAAATGTACTACTTTCAAAGCGGTATATCCCTTAACTGGAATGATTGGGCCATTGATGACCCACGTAGGTTTTAAGCAGTCATCATCGTTAAAATCAATCGTTAGAAGTAAACATGCCTTCGTGTATTCTCCCACCATGGGGTGTTGTTTCATGCGGTAGGTACGATCTTCAGTACTGAACTACTGTTTGTGAGGTACAGACGCTCTCAAGTCAATTCTGACCCAACCATACCACTTACGTAATAAAATTTAAAAAGTAGTGGGAGTAAAAATGTCTGAGATTCTTACTCAGAAGTAGCTAGAACAAATTGATGATAGGAATATCGAGCTAGTCTTTCAAAGTGATATTCAAGATAGTGACGCCGATTCAAGTAATGTTGTGGTAAGAAGTGAACATTCTAACCACAAAGTTTACGCAGAATGTGACGCCAGCAATGAAGATGAAATTATACAGGAAGAAGTACGAAAATACTTCTATGGCCGTAATAATTTTAAGTGGTCTAAGGATCCCCCAGCGCCATTCAGAACAAAAGCTGAGAATATTGTCATGAAATTTCCTGGACTAAAGGGTACAGCTGATAACAACAAACCAGTTTCACCTTTAGAGGCATGGTCGCTCCTTATTACTGAGTAAATTCTTTATATAGTTATAATACACACTAATACGAAAATTACACAACTTAAAGCTAACTATGATAATACTACATTTTTTACGAACCATGTTAATAAAATTGTGTTAAAATCCCTTTTTGGGCTAATCTTTCTTACAGGTATTTTTAAATCTGCCCGCGAAGATGCAAGTTCATTATGAGATACAGATGGTACGGGATGAGGCACCTTTAGGCAAACTATGCCTTTAAAACGTTTTCTATTTCTTCTTACTGCATTGCGGTTTGGCGATGCGGAAACCCGTGGTTTGAGAAAGGCACAAGGAGACCGATTGGCTGCAATTTCTGAAGTGTTTTATAAATTTATTAAAAACTGCAATAATTATTATTCACCTTATTGTTACACAACTGTAGCTGGGTTTAGGGGCAAACGTAGTTTTCGTGTTTACATGAAATCAAAACCCCAGCGCTATGGGCTAAAAATAATGTGCTTATGTGATTCCAAAACGCTGCTTAGCGCTTTTGTATACACAGAAAAGATGTAAATGTGGACAATCCAAAGAAGATTTCCGTACCTACATTGGCTGTTTTGAAACTTGTAGCTCCAATTGCTGGTATCAATAGGAACATTACGGGGGATAATTGGTTTATATCGTTGGAGCTTGTTAGGGATCTCAAGGATAGAGGTCTTACATATGTAGGAATAGTTCGAAAAAACAAGAGAGAAATGCCTCCCCAGTTTTTACCGAACAAAAATCGCGAAGTTAACTCCTCCTTATTCGGTTTTACTCGAGATAATACACTAGTTTCATTTGCTCCACAGAAAAACAAAAGCGTAGTTCTACTTTCAACGTTACATCATGCAAAATCAATAAATATTATCACCAAAAAATCAAAGGGGGAGTTGACTCCCTTAATTAAAAATGCGCAGTTTATTCATGTAACCGAAGAACTAAGAGATGGTCGCTAGCTATATTTTATGCTGTTATAAATATAGCTGATGTGAACAATGGGGTTTTGTATACATTTGCAAATATAACTGATAAGACAAACCGCCGCTTATTTATAAAAAAAATTGGGAATGTCCTTAATTGAGGATCATATGAAACGGCGTTCAGAAAAATTCAGGCAAAAAATAAAAAGGCTACAAGGTATAGAGAACCATCTAGCTGAAGCGGAGCCGCCCACAAAAAGACTTCGATGGCATGAACGCCCTTCTACTATTGATAGAAAACACTCGACATTTTGCCAAAAATACAAAAATACATTTTCTAAGTAAAATTTGCCAGTTAAAAGCTATTGCGGGACTTTTTGTAATTGCTTGCATATGGTTCAATTTACTTTCTATATGTTCTTATACATCTAATATAACCGCCTGTAAAATTTTTGTTGGTGGTTAAAATACCAATTTCTGTTTTTATATTTTAAGTTTACCATGCTATTAGTTAGCTTGAGTGTATTAGTTATTATTATAACCAGTGTTCTATTTTTTGCAATAAAAACATACATACACTATAATTTTTTTACATTCATTATTCTTTTGTGTAGCATGTAATCATTATAGTTGTGTTTTAGAAACTTCTGCATTTTTTTTGTTCTAATAGAGTTAAAGAATAGCTAGGTGCAATGGAAATTTCGGAAAAGAATTCTTTTGCTCAAATAAATGCATGTGTCTTATATGGCCCGAACATACCAGTTGCGTGGCCTGGAAACCACCATACCACTTAAGGGATATACAGTGAAAAATTGAAGCTCATTGTGTCACGTATCAATTATGGGGCGTTGGGATGATAATAAGAAGCCAAACGTTAACAGATAATAACCATTTGACGAAATGGTTGTAATTTACACCTGCGTTGATTTAGATTTATGGAGTTGAAAAACAATCAGTAATTACGACAGAATATTCAATTTAATTACAATAATAGATTTTGTAATATGCAAGGTTAACGTTCACTACAAGAAAAATTATACCAGAAATCCACCACGGCAATATACATAGCAATTGAATGCAAATTTTAATATTAAATTTTTAAGTTTATTGTGTCCGTACGATATTAAACGTTCATAAGATTCTCTTCAGATATAATATAGTAAAAATTGATCTACAATAGCAATTTGCTTAGAAATTACATGTAAATAACGTAAATATAATTATAACAGGAGCAATCGTTCATATTAATTTACTTCAAACGGTTTCACTAATGAATGCTAGTGAAATAAATACCGAAGCTAAATTTTAAAGTACATAAATATTTACGATGAAAATTTTAAATAATCATAATTAGAAATACCTTGCTAGTCCAAAGCTATAATAATGAACATTAAAATTTTTCTGAAACCCATGATTATAAATAGTTATATAATATTTCGAATGTTTTATGATTTTGTAGTTGAGAGAAAAAGTTATAGACAAACTCAAGCCTATTTTGTTTATTATAATATACTGAAATGCTCAGTAAATAATTCAGGGGCACATTAACTAACCATAGATTAGCTTAAGAAATACTAGTTAATCAAATAGTCATACTTGAGCCGAATTGCGGAAATTTGAAAACAAAGGTAGGTCAAATTCTTAAATGTAGATTATTGCCTGCAAAATAATTGTAGTTGATAAAGTTGATAAAGTTCGCTTAAATAATCATGAGATAATTTTAGTGATTGAAGTATAAGGTATCAAACAATAAAAGTATCACCAGCATATCTGAATATATTTTGAGTTCTAAAAGCGAAGTATCTATGGCAGTGGTTGCAAGAACTTCGATGAAAATATTACGACCATCTGCGCTGAGAAGTGAAACTATTACAGTAATTGACACATATTCATTATAGCTATCCTGGAATAGAAAATAATTTGATAATAACCATTTCACAGCTAGAAGAACAAGATTCCTATTTCTATTATTTAAAAAAAAATTAAAATAAAACTGTCCTTGACAGGCTCTTTAATGTAAAGGTAAGTGATGTCCAAACCTACCAGGTGATCACAATTTCAACTCAGAAATTCGTTCAATGAATTAACGGGAATTAAAAGTTTAAAAGGGATTTTCGCCAGTGGATTCCTAGACCACGTTGGCTAGAGATTTTGCTAATATGTAGGTTGGAGCGTTAATAGAACTGACTACGGGTCGCAAAGGGAAGTTATCTTTATGAAATTTTGGTGAACCGTACAAGCAGAGAGGTGTTGAAGTATAAGAAATTAGGTGGCGTTGTGACTACTGTAGGTGATTTCACAGCCTGTGAAAATTCCTATTCTATCTTTGAAATAGAGCTTTTAGGTATAATAACATAAGCATTCTTCTGCAGTAAGCATAGCATTATGTCGTAATAAATGGTGTTTGCTTAATATTACTGTGGTCCTTGTTCTATCAGCGGGAACTATAATGACATCCAAATTAATACGGTAAAGTTTTAGGGCTAAACTTTCCTATTTAATGATGTTGAATTTAGAGGACGTTAAAAACTGTGGTATTACGCCACAAGGATGCAACAACACTGACTATACCTGCGGTGGATTCCTAGAAGAACCAACAGCAATGTTAAAGCATCTAGATAAAACGATTTCTCATTATGTGATGGTATTTAGGAGTAGAACGATGCACTTTTTGTTATTGGTACTCTTCTGTTTACGAGAAGAAAAGTATTGAATATACAAAAACGAGTTTGGGCAACTTTATTGAATTTATATCTTTACGACGCCTACCTTTATCAAATAAGGATCAACTAGTGGGTTATAATTGACGTATGAAAGCAAGATTGGTGAGTTGAAGTAAGTTATGGACGATTTTTGTAGAAATATGAGAAATTTATACGTATTTACACCCTTCTAAATTCAAGACATTTCTTATAAACTTATAATCCAAACGCAGATTTCTCAATCAACCAAACAAGACCACTTACATGATAACCTATCATAACTTAAACGAACATAGAAATGTTAGGTTACTCATCCAGAAAATAGTTTATTCAGGGCACAAAACATATGAAATAAGACAATATCAAAAAACAATGACGTACCTCCCACCCTGTCCTATCTAAACTGACCGGCCATAAAACAGATATAATAAAAACAGGCAGTACTGAGCGTTAGCATATGGTCGAAATAAAATAACTACTAACGAAATAAAAATAAATAATTGCATTGGTAAAATAGCAAAAACATCTTACGAAAGGATTATCGCAACATAATTCATAATGTAAAGACAGTAATAACTGGGAATTAAACGACGCAAAATTTTATACCAATGAATTTTAGCAAGACGGCCGTTGGCAATGTCCCATGGTTAAATAAGCGCCGTGATAGTGTCTGCTATAGAAATACTAACCTGACAATAACTAATAGTTTCTAAACTAGGTGCCTCTATAATAAGAATTGGTTAATATAACAATTTGGTTACTGCAATTTAAAATAAGTATTGTAATATTAGTTTGCAAATTGTTCAATAGCTTATATAAGGTATATATTTTAAAGACAATTAAAGTAATCTACGAAAGTCAGCTATTTTAAAAATATAAAGCTTTCTAAAAAATTGAATAAAGAATAATCGTTTACATTTAAGCGACTAGCTTCTTCTGATATATCATATCGTTTGTCCTGTGCTAAAACAGCGAATGTGCAAAAAGTACATTTTGAGAAAACTAGGCAAAAAGCTTTGATTAACTCACTATAGAATGGGATCAAGTTTTTAGATCACAATTTTTACGTTAGGGTTTTCCATTCAAACTTCTTAGAATGCTAAACCAGCGTTATTTATAAAAAATACCAATTTATAGCCAATATGGTCACATTCACTGTTTTACTGTTGTAAATTTTGTTTGAATAGCATATTGTATGCCTATAATGAAATGACATTCTAGTTTTGCCAAACGTTTATTGATATTATTTTGTGAATAAGAATTATAAAATCAATTGCACAAATAGAATTACTTATCTTCTTCGCCTTCTGATACTTCGTCCGTAACTGGTGCAGGCAGTTTAGCTTCAAGATCTGCCCCAGGTTTAAGGTTTTTCTAAAAATTATGGTAGGCTTTGGGAACAGTGCCATCTCTACACATGAGCATTACATTATTAAACTTTTTAACACTGATTGCCTGTTGTGAATCGTAAGCAGATTTTGGCTCCTCAACCTTCGTTCGGGACGCCCACGTTTGCATGGTAGTACATCTATTTCAACAAAGTTTTTATCTAACTGAGAAAGTAGACTAAGTATCGCAACAAAATTTATCGTTTAATTATTTCAAAAGTAAAGTAGTCGCTAACATTTTCGTATTAGAACCAATTCAATATATGAATGGTTAATACATCTTCAGGTTTAATATATAAAATTTTGTACAAGCTTAATAGAATATACTTATTGGTTAAAATTAATGTTTTAGTGAATTTGTAATATTTCTAACATCGTCGATTGATAATTAATTAACCGGGTCTATGATTAAAAGAGATGTATATTATTTTATTTTGACTGTTTCCTAGAAGCTTCTCATTTCTCTGTGTACATGTGGTACATGACAAGATATGTTTAATAAAGAATCTAAATTACATTTTTTGTCGAAGACTGTCTGCAGTAATGTGATAGGACCGCTGGAAATCATCCAATGAGTTTCTTCAAATAGAGTCAATCTTTGATGAATATCTTGTCGCAGGGCTTATGTTTGTCCCTTTGATCCTTTTGAAGTATGTCAGTAATCGTTTGCTTTTTTAAAGCACAGCTTATGTAAGTTTCACTTATGTTCAGAGTAGTTAAGAAGAATTCCCTGCATACCGTCTCCTTTTCCTTATTTAATGCAAACTAGCAAGTCTTTGTAAAAGCTTTCTTACATGTTTCTAGATTACGTGTAATTCGCCTTTTTGTTTGTTCAGTGACCTGACCCAGAATAAGTGGGCGCTGATCACCTGTTGATTTTAGGTTTCTATATTCACTATATATCATTTTGCTCATCTCTGTTCGGGTACAGAGGCTAGGCACAGATGTTTTGGCTTGTTAATACAAACAAATGGGTAAAGTTGACGAGCACATCGCTCATTATTCCTATAATCAACGTATGTTTCGCCTTTTAAGCGCTTTTCTTTACAAACATTTTTTTCCATGCTTTGTAGGTTCGTCTCTTCCTCAACAAGAAATGATGATTTTTAGGGTTGTCAGCAAAGTTAAGTTACTTTTTATTGTAAGACAATAAATATATAAGAATTCAACATACCACTACTCCCTGATATGCACATAAGCACACGTATTTTTCCTCTACTCGTCATAACAAAGAAATTTCAGATTTTCTACAATTAGTTGTTGTTCAACTTACAATAATACACACTGAAACAAATACCACCCATACAGTAATCACCTTTGAAGGTTAAAATTCCTTGCTCTGCGAATGTAGCAGAAACATAAAGAAGTAGAAAACTTGCAATGACAAAATAGCGAATGTGACATATTCGTGCATTTGGTATTGAAGCGAAACCAGAAATGTACATTCGCTTCTTCGTCGCTGCCATGCATCAATTCCATAACTAAGCCTTTACATTCTCCGTTTTGTCCTAGTAAACTTTCCTCCAACACCTACTTTTCTTCAATACTAGCAAGCATTGGTTTAACTTCCACATTCGCTGTTTTGGCACAGGACCGACGATATTCGTTGATGAATTATAATTATTTACTGTGCAAGTTGGTTACATGTAGTATATAATAAGGAAGGTCCAACAAACTTAGCTGCGCATCAAATAAAGAACTTCTTTCGCCACTGCAATCCCCAAATACTCTGGGAGATAGAATAAATGTATTTTGAAGGCAGGACATTATTTTATAAAATAATATGTGTTTCGTTGATCTTATATACAGGGTAATCGAGAAAGAGTGCAGACTGCTGGATAGGTAACCAAACTTACAAATTGGCAGTACTGAAATTAAAAATTAAATAATACTAAAGTTACCAAATAATTATTTTCCTATAGGCGTCACATATAAATGACATTTATAACTGATAATTAAAATAATGTATTGGAATTTCGATTTGCCTATTGATGGTAAAAAATAAATTAAGGCATTTTTTATTTGATGTAAGTTAAAGCAATTTCTAATTCAATTAAAAATAATTAAAATATTAAACATATGCAAAATATAAATACACGCCTAT
>JAHWXV010088050.1:0-17169 GCA_024586415.1 Phrixothrix hirtus
ACCAATTTCTAAAAACATGTTTTTCGGACTCAGGGGACCTGAAAACGTGTATTTCCGCTAAAAACTGGACATCGAAAATTTGGACCGAAAACACGACTTTATAGTATATTTCATATACGCAAGAGAAAGTAAAAATGATTAGAAATTAGCTACACTTTCTTTTGTTGTTTAATAATTACGATTATTTTGCTTAACATTATTTTAACGATAATTTATTTTGTACAAAATTTGATTTGAACACTATTTAAAATTCTAAATTCTAAATAACACTCTTAATATAATTTGTTCTCATTATCATCCAGCCCTAGAAATAAGTAACTAATAAGGAAAAAATAGTTCTGCCGTTAATTTGTTATCATCCACATAGCTAAGGTGCAATTAATTCAGGTAGTGGAGATATTCCTATTCAAAGATCAAAAATCAATAATCGCAAAAGGTGAAACAAAAGGCAAAATTTGAGTTTAAAAGAGATAAATGTTTCAATATACAATAACGAATATTGAATATTCAAAAAATGAAGATAAAGGAATTCGTTATAATTTTTCTAATTAATCAAATACAAATATTGATAACTATATCTAGAATTGTATAAAATCATAACTACAGATATGCATTTTATACCGCATAAACGTTTATCAACGGTTTGATGAATATAATACAATGTTGTACAGCCAATCTACCTTTTTGTAACGGTCTCTATAAATACGTACATTAATTAAAATGTTATGAGTCAACAGAGGCGTAAGTATGATTACGGAACGTATTAAGTGAAATACTGTAATATTTGATTAATTAGTAATTAAAATCACTAAGGATTTTAAAATATTTATGGTATGTTGTAGAAGGGAAATTTAAAATCTGTTAAGGAATCTACAATAGTTGCGATAAAATGTAGGAGTAATTCTTATCATAATACCCAATTAACTTACCATTTAATGTCATATCATAAGATTATCGATGTTTTGAAATGTTTTGCAATATTTAAATAGCATTAGCTATAGTTGCAATATTAAATATTTAAAATTCGTACCATCAAAATGCAAGAGAGAGTTATTCTTATAAAATTAACAAGCATTGTGGACGTAAATGACGAGTATCGGTAGACTACAACAATTTTTTTTTTAATTCTTACATAAACGTTTTAAGGGAGGCATTTAAGGAAAAACTATATACTAATATAAATGCACAATAACAAGCAAACAGGTCCGGAAGATATCAAAGTAAATCGAAATTAGTTTTTAATTCAATTTGCCAACGGCAAATAATAATTATATTAATTTAAAAAAAAGTCGTTGTAATGTAGGTCGGCTGCTTCATATGAAGACTTACCTTGTGCTAAAAACACAAGTTGCAGCAAAGATGTGATTGCTATCTACGTTTTCAAAATGTTCAGTGAAAATCGCAACTTAAGTATTCGTCGATGCAGGTGAATTTTATTAATTAATAAGAGAGAATGACGGCAGTTTAAATTATTTAAACTTCATTGTCTAAATTGATAAGGCATTAACTTTATTGAAATTCGTACTCCTGAGTGCTGCTAAATTCTATATCTGTTAATAGAGACGAAAGTTTATTTTTCAATAATAACATGGAAAATTCCCAAAATGAGTTTAGATAATTATTCATATATCGCTAAAAATTTACTCAATTAACCATTTCTATCTTTAAAAAGGTATTTGTAAGGTTATTGTTTATGATTACACCTATCTATAAAATTATAAATACATTTGAACATAATTAGAAACATATTTTCTAATTTAGATTAAGATTGTCAACGTTTAACTCGTAAGATAAATACAGTTTGCAAGGTTTTATATAAGATTGTTTATAAGGTAGTTTAAAAAACACCACAGTTGGACTGTGGAGTTTTGACAAGCACAGTTATTATATAGGCCGGAAATTACCTTGACCTAATTCATATCGATCAAAGGAGTAAATATCAACAGGTTATTAGCATTTTATTAAGGCAAAATTTTATTTGTAAAATACCGTTGAACTTGAGTTTAGCACGAGCACCGAACGACAAATATCCGTTAAATGCAATCCTCAGGAAATCACTGATATTTAGAAACAGGAAGAATATAATTTATAATTTAAAATACACCCAAAAACCTAAACATGTGTGACGTATCTTATTAAAGTAAATGTTTATATCAAAATGTTTACATGAATGAGATCCACAAAATTACGGCTCAGAATGGTAGTAAGACAAAAAGAAACAAATAGCGCATTAAGTGCAATAAATGAATTTGATAACATCTTTATACCTAGTGGCATTGACGATTACTTGGACGTCTCTGTCGGTCTTAAACCTCCTTTCCAATATTTCAAATTACAATTTTGGCTAGGAGTCGATTTGGGCTGCTGTATGGATGGGAAATTTATTTGAATCCGCATTTCTTTACAGTCTTGGCAATAAATCTATCTGTAAGATGCCGGACTTTCCATTTTGTTCATTTCGTTATTCCTTTGAGCAGATGTCACAGTATATGACAACAGTTTTGTCTCCAGTAACAATACATTCCAAAAATTGTACTTCTGCTGGCTGTATATATGTATTTCAAAAAACCATGGTCTTTTGATGCAATTGGATGGACCTGTGGAATCCGTTTTGCAACAACTTTATTCGTGCATAAATATTTATAAAGTTACAACGTTGATTATCGAACAGCTTCGCCTCCACAAGACGATCGATAGGTGTAATGGCTTGTTAACCTGAACCGCGTCAAAATTTGAATAATTCCACCAACTTGTATTTCACAGTTACACATGATGCGTTTACAGTGACGTTTCTCTCTTTATAGCCAACGAGAAAACTTCTTGGGCATCTCAAAGAGTTAATAATTATTTTTTGACTGAGTGAAGTGAGCTCTTTGCAGAGGCGCTAATTCTGGGTTTTCCATTTAAGCGATTCTCTTTTGGACAAGAGGTCTTGCTATGAAACCATATTCACTGATACTGGAAAGACTATATTTATTGAAAAATATTTGGCATCGATTCATACGCTAATTTAGTTATGATAATGGAGGAAGTCGCTGAATACTGTTGACCTATATATATTCCTTAACGATTCCTTTGACGATAGCTTCAGAGAATTATGGGTTATGTTCAAATTTAACCCAGAATTTGCTTATAATGTTTTATTAAAATAAATCTTACATGAAATAACTTATGATAATTTTCTTGCAGCTCTATACACTTCTGCAATCTTCGTGGAAAATCCATAACTCTTCGTTATAAATTTTTTTGGCTGTTCGCCGAGTCACTTGTACACAAAATTCTTAACATCTTCATCGTGCTTAAATCTGGTGCATCTCAAAGCTTCATTTAGAGCTTCAAACAAATGGAAATCGCATGGGGATAAATCCAGGCTATTGGAAGGACGGGCAAATGTTTTCCAATGCGTCTTTGGTTAGTTGAGTGGTATACGAACCAGCGTTATCACAATGGGTCGTTTACGCCTTTGTGCAAAAAACATGTTTAATTTTTTCAGGCAACAGTTGACGATAACAAGGAGCCTTAACAATTTGACAAACTGTCAAAAAATTGGCAAACAGGACTCGTCCAGCCCAAAACACCATCGCCATGACCTTTATGGCTGAAGGAACATCTTTCGCTTCTTTAGGACCAGGCGATGTGTTGTACCTCCATTCTAAACTTGAGAATTTGTTTCTTGGACAAACTGATAAACCTAAATTTCATTACAAGTAAGAAAGTTGTTCAGAAAGGTTTACATTTCTTCCATAAAGCGCCTTAGAAGATTTGCTGAAGCTTGAACTATTTTCTGACTTATTAAGTTTTGAACTTGAATTCTTCGTAAATAATGTTTTAAGTATTACATATAACTATTTTCAGTGATATTGATAAATCACGCACATAAAGCCGTTTACCATAACGAATAAATTTATTAATTCTACACTTGAGCTTTCGATACAGTATTTTCCCAAAACTGTCGATGATACCTTATACTAGTTTCAGCAGGTTTGGTATTTTCTTACAAGAAATTTGTAATATCTTGTTCGGATATATCCATGAAAACTAAACAAAATCAATTCAAGTCACGGTGCATAGTACACAGAAGGCTTTCCTTCTAGGTAGACCCGTACATATATTAAAGTACCAGTAAACTAATAAATTGAGATGTTGTACGATACAAATTAGTATAGTTGATGGGGCAGAAAATTAAAAACATATAAATGGTTCATATGAAAATAAAATTACAAGCATTTGTCAGAAAATTAATAACTGTAACTTAAAAACCGATTTTGCGGAAGTGCTAAAAAACTGAAAATGCAGAAGATTGTAATTCTTCGGACAGATGATGGCTAGTCAATTACTTAAACAATGATGAAGTAAGTTCATCGATTTATTCCGTTTCCATAACTACGTTTAGCTATCCTAGATAAGTCATCCCCTCGATTGTAGTGTGGGAAATCTAGATAAAGACTTACATCAACTTTCACATAAATACTCCACGAAGATCACTCAATCATGATGTATGAAGCATCCTGTTGAATATCATCCTCAGTACTATCTGAATCATACGATAAATCTGGCCCAATAACCATAAAACCATTTTTACATACTCGAAATATATATATAATAGAATGCTACTTCTAAGGCACCTTAAAAAATTAACAACGAAAAGTTCTAATAACCATAAAACAATTGTTCCACATACCAAAAGTATAACACTATAATACACTGTATGAAAAATTGCAGTAAACACGTTTTCATTCACTAAAAGTATTATATAAATTGCCAGCTTAAAAAAAATTGTTCAAACATTAAATAAAACAAAAGAGAAAATCAAACAACTTCACATGTGTAATCAAACAATACAGTGACTGAATTTATTACGTACAAAGTAATGGATTTAAATCAAATTTGAGTTAATCTCCTTCAAACTACCCTCCTTAGCTAGCGATACACCTATCTCAACGTTGATTTCATGTTTGGAAGCATTTCTCGAAGGCTTCTTACAGAAGGTCTTTCAGCTGTTCCATCCTGGCCTCATCCATATTGGGAATTGTGTAAAATTTATTCTTGGGAAGCGCGAAAAATCGGATGGTGCTAAATCTGGAGAGTAAGACGGGCGCAGACAGGCAAGAACCTCTATTTCATCCAAATACTATTAGAATCGGGGAATAAATTTCTCACTCATTGATCTCATTTGCAAACTATTGGTGGACAGGCGGGAACCTCTATTTCATCCAAAAACTATTAAAATCTGGGAAAAAATTTCGCACTCATTCGTCTCAATTGCAAATTATTGGATAAAATGGCTTGCATGGATCCGTAAGAGCTTTCAGTTCTTCAGAAAGTTCTCGTGTAGTCAGTCACCTGTTTGAACGAATCGATTTTGTCACTGCTTGCATGTTTTTACCTATTTTTGAGATCCAAGGACGTACTGGCCGTTCATCGTCCTCAACTGACATATATTTGCTTCTAAATTGCTCATTCCACTTGTAAAAAAACTCCAGAGTCGCCAAATTATCGCCATTCACTGATTTTAACATTTCCTGAGCTTCTTTGGTACTTTTTTGTAACTTAAAACAAAACTTAATGCTAACACGTTGTTAGAAATCTTCCTTCTCTGCAAACAGGCTGTCAGGTGACAACTTGTTCAAACTTAACACTGACTATCTCAAAAATCAAGCTATCGGACTTAATACTTCAGGTGGATGTAGCAACTGCAATTGCTGCTATAAAAATTCATTCACTATATTTTTTGATAACCTTGTATATACACATTAACATCATATGAGTGAATAAATATTTTTGATTTTTAACTACGCTAGAGAATTTCTCCAACAAAAAAAATACGTTAAAGTGTTAATTTTGTTTCTTTTTTATGCAAAACATTGTCCTTAATAAGATAACATGCTAAAGCGCCAATTTTGATTCTTTTTCGTGCAATAAAATCTCCTTCAAAATAGCATATTGGAGCGTCAAATTTGCAACTCTACTTCCCTATAATTTAGAAGCAGAATTTCCACTAGCTTCATGCGGCTCTGCTGGTGTGGATATTTCAAATTTAGTAACGCCAGACACATTAGTTTGTTTAACAATTATGGGCACCGGACCTGTTAAGCCAGATCGAATAGAATAGTATAGTGAATATAAATCAAGCTACTTCGCAGCTTGAATATTTGGTATATTTGCACAAATAAGAAACAAAAAGTTAGTTAACAATTCTTAATTACACATTCCTAATTACAATAAACAGGGATAAATAAACAACAAGGTCTTGCTACATTTGACATTAATCTGGTTGTTTCAACATGTATCTAGGTAGAATTAGACAGCCGAAAATCTACCAATTGCAATTACTGTTGAACGTCATGTTTCCTGTAATAGAATTAGCTATAGTATCTAATCATAATACACAATGATAGATAACCGCAAGCATGTAGTCTAAATAATTAGTTTTCTTTAGGACCAATTAATACAATATTTAATATGAAATTAGATTATATATATATATATTAGTGCTAATTAATACTTGACTTACTACACAATATTCTAAAAACAATTTTCTATTGATTTAAAATGCTTCAAATGAATTATAAGAACTGAATATAGGTCAATATAAACAAAATTTGTATGATTATAGAATTAGGTCAATTTAGACCGATTTAAATTGTGAATGATACAAGTCACCATTAGTACGTAGATGACAGACATTTTAAGTAATATAAATAGTAGCTTTAGGATCACCTTATTTTCGGTATTTTAACCAGATTATTGATGCCCTTCCGTCTACTTAAAAAAAAATTCTTGCTAAAATTCTTTATTTAAACTGTCACAATTATTCTGTGAACAAATTTCTAACACCCACAATGAGAAAAAAATACGACACATCTTATCAAACCAACAAAAACCAATATTCATTGGATCAATCTATAAATTTACCTTAGCCCAACCTTAAAAGCATACCTGCTACCTTAGTCCCACTTTTGATTTATTACGATCAATCCTTATTAATCGTAACAAATACTAAATATTACATTTACACTATTATCTTATAAAAGATAATGAATATATTTTAGATTGATGGAATAGGTTTTACCTCAAACAATCTGTAATAAAAATTAAATCCTTTACCGGCAAAAGCAGAATCCGTCTTTATTCGAGCTTCAAATCCAGAAACATAGATGCGTTGACATACACCTGACCTTTCAACATGCTACCTATTAGTTGGAATTTATGAACTAAACGCGTCGTTGTCGCGTTTATTTCGAAAAAGAGCTATTTTTTCGTTTCTAAAATTACAGCAACTAAATAAACGAATATATTAAAATAAAATTTTATAATTAAACTACATAAACTCAATTTTCTTCAGAAAACAAGATATGATGTTTAAAATGGACGCACAATACAAGATATCATCATACAAGCCGAGAGTAGTCTACTTGTTTACAAACAAATCTCTTTAAGTATATTTACACTAATGATTAGTACCATAGTTATCGAGACCGATATTCTAATTTTGGTATACTCTAATTTTTTGTTTAAGTCCGTATGACTGATAAATTAAAGTCAAATTTGTCAAACAATTTAAACATCAAAATGAAAACAAGTTATAGTTGCAGGATGTGGCCATACACCTGAATACAATAAAATTTCTATTTAACGCAAACACTTGGTTTTATTGTTCCAAAATGCAATAATAAATTGATTCAATAAATTTTCAATTATTAATGCGAAAAAATAAAAACTTTTGCTTTAATACCTTGTGCTTATTTCTACAACATCAAGAAGTGTTGAAAAATGCTTAAAGAAGTTAAATTAATTAATGCTCGTCATTACTTTAACTAAGTTTAGCAACATAACATAACAACATAAGGTGATAGTTCAATAAAATATTAACTTGTTAGTTACATCAAATATTTTAAAATATCATTTTAACCACCTTGAAAATTTAACTTTTTCAGTTAGTTACTTTGACATTGCAAACACATTGTTCGCATTTAATACTAAAAAATCTGGTGTGAGACAATCCACGACTTTCTCTTACGTAAATAGATATACAAATATGTAAATGTTCACAAATAATTAAAATATTATTTTGGGAACGACAATTGAAACGGCCACCCATCTAAGTTACAGCACACGTAAAACCCTGCTTAACTCCAGAGTTTTTTTTCTGATAACTCGCTTAAACGTATTTTTTCAAAACAACCTCTAAGTTCACGTAAAAACATGTCAAGGACATAACAACCGTAGTAAGTTTTAAAAAATTGTTAAAAACGTTTTCAAGAAAATCGCAGAAAAACTTAAATATCGCAAGAATAAAGTGGCACTTCCGGTCATTCGATTTCAACTGAATTCTTGTCGTCTTATGCACAGAAGATATAAAACATAAATATAGTTTTTGATTTTCATATAATGATTGCTGTTTGAGATACGTTGTTCACAACTAATACCCGAGGTACTTCCGGTTACTCGATTTTTAAAAATCTATTAGAGAAACTCCTTGCTTAATATAAAACTAAATCAAGTAGCTAAGAAATATACCAAGTTTAAAACAAATCGTTAAAGCCGATTTCAAGAAAACCGTGGAAATGGAGAATACGAAAATTATCTAAAAGTCACCGAAATAAAGTGGTACTTCCGGTTATTTAGTTTTAACCAAATTTTTGATTTTGCAGGAAAAGGAAGCCAAATATAAATTTTCCTTTAGTTACGGCTTCTAGTTTCATAGTTATTGTATTCGGAGCTAACAGTGAAGTATTTCCAATTACTCGATTTACAGAAAAATTTTCAGAGTATCCGCATAGATTATATGAGAGGGTATTAAATGCTTAATAAATTCAAGAAATTTAGAACAATCCTTAGAGCCAATTTCGAGAAAATCTCGAAAAACGAAAAATCTGGAAAATATCCAAAAATTATAGAAATAAGGTGGCACTTTCGGTTATTCAATTTTAATCAAATTATTGATTTATCACACAAATATGATTGTGACCTTAAATGTAAATTTTCATTTAGCTAGGATTTCTAGTTTCGTAATTATTTTATTCAGACTTAGCGGAAAAAGTACTTCCGGTTACTCTACTTACGGAAAATTTTATGAAAAACCGCCTAGATTATATGAAAGGGCATAAGATTTTTAAGAAATATAGTACATTTAAAAAAATCGTTAGCGCCAATTTCGAGAAAATCTCAAAAAAACCAAAAACTGACAAGAGTAAAGTGGCTCTTCCAGTTTTCCGATTTTAGTGGAATTGTTGCGGTTGCGTGAGACAATGGATAGAAACTCAAATATAAAATTTTGTTTTCTTAGGACTTTTGGATTTCGAGGTATCGTGTTCACAGGCACGCATGCACGCACGCACCCAGGCACGCAAACACGCACGAACGCACGCACGCACGCACGCACGCAAGCACGCGCACGGGCATACAGACCAAATTCCAAAAACATGATTTTCTTACTCAGGGGACCTGAAAACGTGTATTTCCAATAAAATTTCGACGTCAAAAATTTTGGCCGAAAACAATACTTTCTCCTTTATATTTCATATAGGTAAGAGAAAGTAAAAATGGTCAAATAAACCAATTATTGGTTATTCCAACGATTTATTTATATCAGTATACTAAAAACGGGGCAAAAATTCCAAATATTATTCTCCATAATCGCTTAATAAGTAAGGACGTGCATGGAATAGAACGAGTGGTGGTCAAATTTTTTCTGAAAATAGAATAGTAAAACTTGAACTGCTGATGCGTTATTATATAAAGTGACTGTCGATCCGACGCGTTAAGATATATGATGAAAGTGTATGTATATTGTTTAGAAAAGAGTCTGATCTTTTTAATAGTTGCTTCGTGAAGAGCTGAGGTCAAAACATTGTACGCTAAATTTGATCGTAAGTGAAGATTCCTTTTGTTGCTTTCTTTAGCGGTAACGTAATATGTAGTTCAATATTTATCCCTATCACCATGTTCTATATTTAATAAGGAGAATAATTTTGTGCCATTTGCGTAAAAAAAATTTAAGAAAGGCAACCAACATTGTGAAAAAGCAACTCACCAAAATTGCACCAGCTCATTCTTCATTACTCATTTTTTCAAAAATACACTTTAGGGATGTTTCGGTCATCATATTCGCATAACACGGCCATCTGCGAGTTCTCCTGTTCCTAAAGATAAAGAAAGCTATGAAATAACAATGTGACCATAGAGGACGTAATGGGAAGATGACTGATATTTAAAATTTTGGTGCTTATATAATATTCCTTTTGAAATCATGTTCCTTTTAAAATACGCTGTTATACCCTCGTAATCAATATTTAAAGATTATGCAGTTCTCACATTGGAAAATTAAAATAAGCTATCACCTATTTCAAATTGCTAAAATGTTACTTTAAGTAGACATTATCTAAAACATTTCTAGGTCAAAAACAAAGTTTTGTGCCAGATACTTTACTAACCCAAGCTATAAAACTTAGAGAATGTTGCAAAACAGACGCAAATATCTAATGGAAATCCAACGGTATTCCGATATTGCGCGCAATCGGCAGCTTGAAAATGTAGATCCTTTGATTGGTCAATTAAACAGCAGAAAGATAATTTAATAAAAGCAGAACTTTACAAGAAAAATCATCTTACTTACCTCGAACACGCGGTGATGTATTAAGCAACCGGTGAGAGCTTCGCAAGTAGATTATTTTGATGGAAAATATATAAATTCCGAAAAATACTTTGCTCGTAAACTTATCCGAGTATTTGAAAAATGGACTGGCTCTGATTGATAACCGGCAGCAGCATTAAAGTGTTACAGAAACACCGCCAAGAAATTTAAAAAATTCAATTTGATTATATAAAACGGGAGTTTCGTGAAAATCGCGCAATTCACAAGAAGTAAAACATTAATAGTCGCTATCCAGAGCATTAATTGACATAGAAATCAAATCATAAATCCAACTATGTTTTAAAAGGAAGTAAACAGAAGGAATATATATTATCGACCAATCGAATAATAATATCAAAATCAAATCTTACTGCGATAGTGGACGCTTTTGAAGTTTTAATAACTAAAAATTTTTTTAAACGAAGTATTAACAAATTTTAACAAGATTTAATTTAACGTGAAATTATTGTAAAATTTAAATTTAACTAAAATTTTATACTTACACTCTAGATGCCTTTAGCAAAGAGTCATTCGGCTGCTTATTTTTGGGCAAACAAATAATAAAAGGGTCTATAATAACGTGTCATTGTATTTGTTTACATAACTGTATCTGTAGTAAATTTATTTTGTACTTGTAGATGTAAGAATTTTAATACAATGCTTTCGTAAAGTAACGCATAAATACGATAAAACTATAATTTTTTTTTTGAAAATTCGTTCGGACATGTCCCACGACTAAAATAATTTGCCATTTTTTGTATACCTTTTTAAGATTTACGAACATTTTTCAAAAAATTAAGACGTCATCGATATTGTTTTAAAATAGCAACCCCCATGTTTTATTACTGAATACTAAACACCGTAGTTGTTTACGTACAATGTTATGTGTGTGACATAAGAAAATTTTCGAGAAAAATGACATTGAAATTTAAAAATCATAAAATTTGTTAACAATGCTATTGTGAAAACTAACCACATTAAGTGTTCACACTGTGCGCCGTTGACGACTTGACAGTAACCAAGGTTACTAATAAACTCTCTTTGCATATTGTTGATAACTTCTGGAGAGATGCGTCCAATTTCTGTACGAATTCTGTCTTTTAAATCTTCTAAATTCACTGGCCGTTTACGATATATCTTAGTCTTTAAGTGTTCCCATAAAAAGTTGTCTAGGGTGTCAATTCTAGCAATTTGGCTGGAAATTCAATCGGTCCCCTTCTTCCTGTCCAACTATTTGGGAAAACCTTATCTAAGTAGGCTCGGTCAGGGACTGGGTAATGCTAAGGTGCCCCATCCTGCTGAAAGAAGAAGTTATTCCTGAAAAGATCAGATTTGGGCATAAAGCTATTGGTGTGGGGATGAGGTTGTCCCGAAGAAAATCTAAATACATCGCACCGGTTAAATTTACTTCGAAAAAATAAGGCCCTAGAATTCTTCCGTCAACGATACCGCACCACACATTCACTTTTTCAGATCTTTAAGCGTGACTCCCCATCATCCAACGACGATTTTCTACAACCCAATAATGACAATTTTATTTATTTAAAAGGATATTCTTTACAAGGTTATTATCATTGTAATGCCTGCATTTGTTCACAAAACTGATTTCTGTGATCAAAGTAGTCATTAGACACCTCCTGGACTAGACACCTTCTGTGCATGGTACTTTTCTTTTCTCAGTACCTTGTGGAGGGTGGATGACACCAAATTAGAAATAGAAATAATTTCCGAAAGCGTGATGTGTTGATTACCCTCGACTGCTAACAAAACATTAAGCTGATTTTCTTTCTTCATTGACAGCCGACCAGATTTAGCAACATCACGAACGCGTCCAAATTCTCTGAGTTTAGATTCAATCCTACTCACTGTGCTTTGATAAATGGGCTGCCGATTAGGATAAGTTTCATTGTATAATTAAACTAGTTCTTTTAGAGTGCGCACCCGGTCTTCAAAGCCGAGCATCTAAAGAATTTCAATTCTTTAACGTTCACTTGATTTGGCCTTTCTTGAAAATATCATAATAAGGTTAATACTTAACAATGTATTGCAAAGACACTGCCTACACGTGTTTAATTAAAACTAAGAAAAACTATCCGATAAATTAAAATGCCAAAATTTATCACTGACAGACATCAAAAAAATTATCTGGTTTCCATAACAAACAAGCAGCACAGTTTGAATACTTAATGTGGTTATTTTTTATAATTTAGCATTGTTAATAAATTTTATGCTTTTTAAACTTTAATGTCATTCTTCTAAAAAATTTTCTTATGTCGCCTACATCAATTTTAACCTTGTATGTAACAGAATACTCTGTTTAAGACTCCGTAATAAAAATATCGATGACGTCATAATTTTTTGAAAAATGGCCGAAAATCTTAAAAAGATTTACAAAACATGGTAAATTATTTTAATCGTTTGACATGTCCAAGCGATTTTTCAAAAGAAAATTTAAACAATTTTTATCGAATTTATGCGCAACTTTACGAAAGCACATTTGTTTTAATTTTAAATTTAATAAAAGTAATGAACTCACTATGTTTACTTATCAGGTATATAATCAAATGTCGTAAATAAAATTTTTGGTGTGACCCACAATTTAAAAGGTAAAAGGAAGTATAAACAGATTACTTCCAAGTAAGATTTTAGCGGTACAATAAATTTATTGTCCGAATATAAGGGATTTAAACCCTTAGGCTAATTATCAATAATAAAGTCTGGAAATAGTTTGGTTACCTATATTTGTAAAACCTAATGATAGCGTAATTTTACAACGCAATACAGTAATTTATTTTAATTGCTCACACTGCCAAATCAGGTAACCACCAACGCTTTTAGAAAGGAAAAGGAAATTGTTGTGGAGCTTTTCTAAAAAATTAGTTCGATAATGAGAATAAATAGTAACCATTTTAACTTTCTTTCCTTTTCAGGAGGTAACTTTCAATTAATTAATTAATTAATTAGTATTTATTGTTGTATAGGTACATTTACATTAAAATTAACATTGAAACTAATAGATTAACAAATAGTATGACAAGAATTGAATATTTTAAGATTTTGTTTAAATACATATTTAGCAGTAAGTGAGGTACATGACTTCATTATACTAATAAGCTATTAAATATTTTTTTTAAAGTGAAATTACCAATTAAGCGGCAGTAAATAAATTATTATGGGTTACCAGCGTAATATGGCAACTAATTTACCTTAAACCAAATTAGCCTTTGTAATCAACCCGCACTGTAAGTAAGTGTTTGAAAACCGAAAGATCACCGGAATTTCAAACTGTGGAAACTCCTATCCAAATATTAAACGAAATTAGAAACAAAATGTAGGTTACTTTTAAGTAACCTCATTTCTTTATAGCAGATGTTGGATTTGAATGAAAATATGTGCATTTAAAAAAATGATCATGATTAATCTTTTCTGCTAAAATATGTTTACATTACTGAAAATCTAACTCCGTGGTTCTCGAAGTTATTTTGATCACAGCCAACGTGACTCTTCCTACTTCAAATATGTTGTACCTATATATTAACTGCAACGACAAAAATGTTGTTCTACAAGTTATGCGTGTGATGCAACTGAAGAGACTGGTGTTCATATTTAGTGCATAGGTTTTGAAACAATAAATCTAATTCAACACTGAGAACCACAAGGATTCTTGAGTAGACCGTTAATTCTACCTACGCGAACGTGAATTATAACTTGACAGAGGCTGTATTAATTAATGGTAAAGATATTACCTTAGATTCTTAAACTTGCACGAATAGGGCGAGGCGAAGTAGACGCTTTAGCACAGTCATGAAGTTTTTAGTATTTTTTCAAGTCCTGAAAATGGGTAACTTTTAGAAAAAAGCTGTACTCGCTATTTATGAATATAAAGAATGTAACTAATGCACCGCTTCAGAAATATAAATATTAAGCAATCAATTATTTAATTTGACAAGGTTACAACAATGGTTGTAGCGCCGGTTCCTATTATAGCAAATAATTACGTTGATATAAACAACAGAATTGTTTGGTTTAATAATTTACTACTATTTACGACTACAAGGCTACATTTCTTTATTAGAATTAAATATTACAAATTTGTATTCGTAATTTTTTTTCATATAATGGTGAGAAGCATATAGATGAAATTATCACGTTTTGAAGTATAGAATCGTAGCAAAATATATACTGAGTGTGAAAACTAGACATTTTCGAATGACTAGAGCAAATTTCATATTGCCTATCTACCACAATTATTACAAAATAGTGTGAATGCTACTTACAAGCGCCACCCAATGGAAAGGTAGGGAACTTCAATATGGAAAGCGACGCGTATAACCTTAGTAAGACTATCTGCTGTTTCAACTTGATCAGTGTATTTAGTTGGTTATGAACTACGTCTAAGAGAAAGCGTGTTTTAAAGGGTGCCATGAGTGATACATTACATGAAACTATTTTTTAAACTCATAAATGTAATAAAGAAACACATGCATAGATAAAATTAGTTTTTGGTATGAAGCAATAACCATGAAGATTCTTTATATGCGTTTCGAAAGATTTTGTAATGGTTGTAACTGTAACTGTAACAGTTACAGTTTGTAATGGTTGTAAATCAATTGAAGTTAAGAGAATATAGGGTCGTCCTTCAATATCAAAAAACGAGGAAAATGTTGAAATACTAGATGAATCGTTTAAGCAAGCAGGCAACTTACTGTAAGGGAAATTTATCACAATTGGAATATCTGTTAGAATTCTATTCATAATATTTTAACTGCAGATTAGAACATGACGCGATTGAGCACGAAATTTGCTCCACACATTTTGGTAGTCAAACAAAAGCAACAGCGTTTATCAATTTCACTGGGGTTGTGTGATGGTGCAGGTTCAGATTCTATCTTTTTAAAAAGAGACTTAGCAGGTCTATGATTATGATTCTGAGACCAAAGTTGAGTGTTCGGAATAGCAATCGCCCAGCTCTCCCTGTACGAAAATTGCGCATTAAAAAGGATCTTACATCAAATTAATGCAGATTGGTTTTTTTGATTTTGGTGAAATAATGCAAGCTGAATTTACGTCAAGGAATACTAGGGCGAACTCTAAATATTATAAAGGCTTCTTAGAATGGTTAAAAGACATGCGTAGAAAACCACTTAGGATATGATCAATTAGCTTTATCCTACATCATAAAAATATTACAGTATATCTTCACCCACCTTATTCATCAAATCTAGCATCATGCGAGTTCTTGGTCTTCACAAAACTCAAAATGTCTATAAAAGATAAACGCTTGAATCCATTCCGATCATCGAGGCAACGGAACTGAAAACACTTAAGAAAGAGGGCTTCCAGAACAGCTTCAAAAAGTAGGAAAACCAATTGTAGTGTGCTTTTCACCGTAATAAATTTATTAAATTTAATAAATCAACGTATTTTCTGATCGCGTTTTGAACGTTTACGACTTCCTCGCCAAATGAAATTTACATTGACATTAAAGTCGTTTTCAAATTGCAATTATCATATCTAGGGATTTAATAATAATGTACTAATTAAAATCTAAGAACTATTTTTAGCTTTTGTATCTCCTTATGGAAGAATACAAATAAATATGTCCAACAATTAAAACAAAAATATTAAAATCTCTTAAAAGCACGAATTTAAAAAGAACCCACATATGACAGGAACCTTTTAACCGCAAAATTTCTCTACCGTTCAACACAAGTCCTTCAATTTGTAGTTAACACAAAAATCAAGCCATTTACAGACCATGATTTCATCAGTAGAAAGCAACACCATTTCGGTGTAAACTGTATCAGCTCCTTGTTACTTTAAGTGAGCCATTCAGAAGCTACCAGCGATAAGGATACTATCACTCTTCCATTCTATCATATGTGCTCAAATGTTACCGCTTCCTTAAAGTTAAGCCAGAACAACCTTGGTCAAACCTAAATTGGATGTCTCGGCGTGATTATTCTAGTGATCACCTTATCCGCAGGATCGGCTTTATTTCGTTGAACATTTCATTTGTACGATAAAATCGCATCAGTCAAAGGATGAAAATGAACTAGACAACAAAAATACCACTTCTAAGAAATCAGAAAAATTTGGTATAATTAATACTGTAACAGAAATTAGAAACAGTAAATGGAAAATTCTAGATTCATCTAGAATTTTTTCTTTGCAATAAAATATATGATGTAATCCGCAAATGACACATTGCAGTAATTTATGTCTGTCAATTAGGTCAGCAATGAGTCATAGAATTACATCATTATTTTAAGTAATATCCTGGAATGTTCCTATTCCAATGGTTTCTAGAACATCTTTCCTATATAAGCAGCGAATTGAGTTCTCTTAGAGTTAGTTGTTGTTAGAATATTGTATTGTGCATTACTGATATAAATATAAATATACATAAATAGAATTATAAATAAATGTTTGTTGTTGGTGCATTGTAAAAATAAATAATTAAATATTTAAAATAAATTAGTGTACATAGTTACTTATAAATAAGTGTAGAATTTAGTGAATATAAATAAACA
>JAHWXV010088058.1:0-10849 GCA_024586415.1 Phrixothrix hirtus
TAAAAATATATTTATTGAATAATATTATACACAAACTATACCTTCAACACTTCTCAATGTAGTCTCCTGCGTTATCTACATACTTCTGCCACCGATTTGGAAGCTTGAATATTCCCTGTTCAAAAAAAGATCGAGGGCGTGTTGTCAACCAATAGATCACGTGCTCTTCGACTTCTTCATTGCTTTCAAAACGTTGCCCTCCAAGTGATTCTTTCAGAGACGCGAACAAAAAGTAGTCCCAAGGGGACAAGTCTGGACTATAAGGAGGGTGCTCAAGAGTTTACCAGACTATTTCTTTCAATTTATTTCTTGTCAACGCGGTGTGAGGCCTAGCGTTGTCATGGAGAAGGATGACATCTCTAATGGGCGTACCTCGTCTTTTGTTTCGGCAGGCGGCTTTTGCTGACTGTAGCAACTGGCAATAGTAAGCCGCATTCACTGTTTGTTGATCGTGAAGAAAATAAATGAGTAAAATTCCACGTGAATCAAAAAAAATTGTTGCAAGAACTTTTCCGGCTGAGATACGAGTTTTGGCTTTCACTGGACAACCTTAATCCTTCCTTCGCCACTCCTTACTCGCCATTTTCGATTCGGGAGTATAATGATGGACCAACGTCTCATCAGATGTGACGATGCGCCTCAAAAACTCCTCACCTTCTTGTTGAAATTGATTCATAAGTCTCATAGTGATCTCCGACCTGACTTGTTTTTGATCTCCGGTCAACAACCTCGGAACCCATCGAGCACTCACTTTTCTGAAGCCAAGTAGGTCTGTGATTGCGAATTGAACACTTCCATAGCTGATACCAATTTCTGACGAGATTCCTTGAACTGTTAACCGACGATTACCTTCAATAAGTTCTCGAACGACACTGATGTTGTCATCTGTAAGACTTGACCGTGGGCGTCGACGGTAACTTTCGTTTTCGATACGTTCTCACCCACCCCTAAATTCTCTGGCTCACGTATATACTCGATTCTGAGACGGTGTAGTGTCCCCAAACTGTGCCTGCAAACGAGTAAAAATTTCAGAAGGTTTAACGCCTTCATTGGTTAAAAATTTTATGACGATGCGTTGCGCAACAAACGGATGTACCTCTTGCTCGCATGGCTGTACTGACGACAAAACAGAGCGCTGCTGCTAACTAAACTGTTGTCCCATTCCTAATAAACCAAACAACAATCGCTCACAGACGTGCTTGCTACTGTCACTAGCAAAATTACCGTTTATTTTTGATTCACCGTCGTAATAAAAACCTTTAGGCCTCAGATTTGTGTAGGAAAGTCGATGATCATAGTATTTTGCGATATAAAAGGTTCATATTGGTTAATTGCAACTGTAAAGGGGAATTGATAAATAGGTATTGTTGAATACCTCGTGAATTAATGCAAATTAATTACATAAGATTCAACATTAGAAAAATGAAATAAATTTACACTTATTTCATTTTTCTAAAAATTGTGTAGTTATAATAAACTTTAAGCAAGTATGAACGTTACTTGCCCAAAACACTCACACAAATTTCAAAGTTAGTGAAATAAAGTTCGGATGTAGTATAACGAATTTGTGCCAATAAAGGATCTTATTTGAGAAGAGTTTCGAAATCATAAAACCACAATAAAATAAACTACCCGAAAACCTAAGGCATTATACGAAAGACTATAAGGGGTTAAAGTGTTCGCGGAAAATACCAACAGATTCAAGGGTTTTCAAACTGAACACAAACCGACACCATTTTGAAATGCAGACCCGTGATTCCCCAACGAAACCAGGTAAGGGTATAAACAGGAACGTACTAAAAATCCCGCAACACGAAAATCACGAAAATCCAACATCTTTGTCGTGAAATGATAGCAAAGAACGCTTATACACCGCTACGCTAGCGTAAAGGTTGTTATTTTCGCAAAGTAAATCAAACAGCTGTGCTCATCAAATACGTACTTAGAAAATATCAATGAAAATCTAACGTGACTTCCTCTACATCACTAAGTCTAATAAAATAATTACTAACGCGAAAGTAATTAAATTAAGTCCGGGAGAAATAACCGAAATGCGAAATTTAAGAAAGGTTCTAATCACACCATGAGCCAACAGGTTTACAGTTTACAATAGCCCGGTTGACAAATTTGTGCCAATAAAGGAGTTATTTAAGAAAGGTTTTAAAATCATAAAAATAAAAAACTTGGAAAGGTAGAATACCCGCAACCCAAGGCATTGCTAGAAAAATTACATAGGGTTAAGATAGCCGTGAGCAGATTTAACGGTTGCAAATTGGACACGAACCAAGATCAGTTTGAAATGCAGACATGTGATTTGTCAAAAAAATCAGGAGAGAGAATCTACAGAAATAAATAAAAACCCTCGAGACCGAAAGCTCAATCTTTTTTGTGGAAGTAACAGCGAACCTCCAATGCTAGCGAAAAGATCAACGTTACTTCTCAATGTAAATCAACCAGCTAAGTAGATTAAGTACTCATATGGAACATATAAATAAGATTCTAAAGTGAAATCCGCTAAAGCACGAAGTCCATAAAACGATTACTAAAACGAACGTAATTAAATAAAACAGCCCGGGAATTTACCGAACACAGAGGTCTGCAATATGTTAAGCCCAGGTTGCCTACATCTTTAAAGCTGAAATACCGAATTTTGCGTGGAAGGTATTCGAGATCTAGGACGAAAAATATTCACACTGCTACAAACAATAAACAATAATATAAACAAGTTTAGAGTAAGTGACAATTTATTAAAACATATAAAATTTAAACTTGCGGCGTAGTTTTATTTTAAAAATTAAAATTCTTTTACGACCTGAGGTCATTGAATCACGTTGTTTACATTGGTTTGACCTGCATCCAAGGTAGTTTCAGACAAAATCTTTGTATTTCTTTCTTATGTATAATTTAGGTAATATTTTGTGTGTATAAATTTGTAATTTACATATTATATTTGTTTTCTCAATACATGCATAATAACCAATTTATATTCAACTTTCAGGTAAAGATATCGGAACTACAAAATTATTGTTTCGCAAAGTTCCCTCTAGATTAGAACCTAAAAGCTAATTAACAAGTCGACCAAGTGTATACAGCATTATACCAATCTTTGACTTTTTAAAACAACATGTTTTAATTTTTAACTTTCTCGCGTAGTTTATCACTATTCTTTATTAAACATTGTTGATTTTCCTTCAACGTAGAAAAATAAAATAAATTTTTAACGCAAATTTGTTTTAGTAAAGATGTACCTAGAAAATAAGATTTGTAGTCATGTAGGTAGGCTCGAAGAAAACTGCTTCCGACAAATTAAAAGTAAAAACATCTATTAGTAATCACGAACGATATTCTAACAAAACAAATTTAAAGAAAAATTCTAAACAGATTAAACGTCAACGTGAGAATTTAAACGAACATTTTATGAATGGGCGTCTGCACTAGATGAATTAGGCTGCAACAAAGGCTTGTAATAGCAACGCCTGGAAAGTGTAAAAGGCGAAATTGGGAAGTATGCAAGGATTTCTTCGTTGAGATAATAGTAATTGAATTATGGTATAAAATCACCAACAAGCTAGCTTTGAAGTTGTTCCACAAGGAATCTTTACTATAAATGGTGTAAAAATAGGTTTCTTCCTAAGTACACGTTACTACAGAGGGGTTAAATAAATACCAACTCCCTAATACAGTCTGGAATTATCACAAGTTGATGCCGCTGGGAAATCAAAGCACACAACTACACGGCGATAGACGAAATTGTAAGTCACGTTTAAATATAAATATTATAGTGTCAAACAATTTCAGCGTGTATGCTACTTGCTAAAATAAAACAAAAGTTCCTATAAATGTGTCCCCTAAAATGAAAACTAAGGACCGCACTTTGAAAGTTAACTTAAAAATATGGTTGTTATTTATTAATTTCTAAACGAACTGGCAGTATTCTGAAAGTTCGATTACCTATGTAAAGGTTGTTTACGAAATAGTTACAGAAATTGTATTTTCAAATGAGGGTGACATTTTTTGGTCCTAACTATTATGTGCGTAATTTCTTCTTGATATTCAAAATTTTACAAGAATGTTTTTTTCTAGAAAAAGGCTTCTCTTGTTGCATGTCGTTAGCTGCATTCGTTTTTGACAAAACGAGTCTAAATTTTATGCTAGCCTGTAAAGAAAGTGGCGCTTTAACGACTTCGCGTAGTAGCGGAAGAATTGGTAGTCACTTGGCGCAAGGTCTAGACTTTGAGGAAGATGATCAAATTGCTCCCACCACTTATATTAGAGCAGCAGTATTGGGCTAGCATTGTCGTGGAGCAACAAAACCCTGGGAGACTGGAATTCACGTTTTTCGTTCTGAATAGCACGTGAAAGTTCTTTCAAAGTCATAATGTGCAGCAGGATATATCGTTGTCCCTCGTGGCATAAAGTCCACTAACAAAATGAAGTGATGAATTTGAAAGACATAATTTTATAAAAATTTTTGAGCAACTAAGAGTTGAACTGGGGTTTTTAGATTGGTATCCTAGCGTGTCTGCCACTACAATTCCGCCCCGACAGTATAATATTCATAATATTAATATTTAAAGAGAAATGTTTGTAACGTTCACTTGGCGGGATGGTAGTATAGTGGCGCACATGCTGGAGCATCAACCTAGAAACCCGAGTTCGACAACTAGCCGCTTAAAAATATTTCTAAACTTGTTTTTTCCGAATAGAATAATTTCATTTCACTTTGTCTGTTGTAGCATATTAAAGGTATTTTAAGAACGTATTATTTATTTATACAGCTCCTTATGCTATTCGAACTTATTCTGTGGGAATGTCAGTTTGGCTTCAACTTGGACTGGACATGATGTGTATCGTCACTCCATTGATTTCTGCTTCGATTTAGGAGTCACACACGTCTTATATCCTGTGACGATGTGGTCCAAAAATTATCGTATTTCCTCCTCATCGCGCGTTAGTAATGTCAATCTGCCCTTTTTAAATTCCTCGGAGAGCAATTTTGAACCCAAGTTAGCAGAATATTTTACAGGGTGTATTAAAAATAAGGAAGCTTATAGAAACCGTAAGCAGTTATTGAGCTGTACAACAAAATTTTCTTATAATTTTTTTTACAAATGCACGGTTTAAGAGATATTAATAATGACAGTTTAAAATCCGACCTGTGAACTTACCATGATAGTGCTGACCCGACGGGCTGATGGTTGATATCGCTACAGTACAAACCTTGGTGCTTATAAGACGTGTTCATAAATTATTAAAAACATTCGTAGCCCAGACACGAATTCCGTCGATTTTGTTCTTATGGGGTTGCATGAAAAGTATTGTTTATATCAATCGCGTTGAAAACAAAGACAATTTACGAGAACGGATGTTTGCTTAAGCTAACCAAATTCATGGAGATCCTGATTTGCTAACAAGGGTTTAGGATAATTTCCGGGGTTCTAAAAGACAACATTGGGCTAACCCAATTCTAATGTGTAAAAATCTTAGTGATTCCAATAACTTTCTAAATAAAGCAATTTATAAGAATTGCTGCTGCCGCCAAAAAGCACTATTACATAAAATCAAATTAATGAGCCCGAAGTCTAGAAACTAAATGTGTAATTATAAGACGATAACCTTGAACTTGATATTTGCAGATATTACTTTTGTTTAGTTTTAATTTTCTTCTATTTACCTATAATATTACTTTAGTTTAAACTATAAAATACATTAAATAACGGGAATATCTTAATGAGGTGCAAAATTGTGGTATTTAATCCTACCAAATGTGAAGTGAAATAAACTCAGCGGCCTTCGGCGCGCCATTCAAAACAAAAGGCGCGGAATGTTGTCGTCAAAGGTGGTTTTGATCCACGACGATGTTCGACCTCACACCAGTGCACGAACACGGGAAGAACTTCAAAGACTTAGGTGGGAAATCTTCGGGCATTCTCCTTATTGCCCTAACCTAGCACCAAGTGATTTCTATTTGTTTCCGAAATTGAAGGACTTTTTAGTTGAAAAACAGTTTGACAACGACGAAGACCTCAAAGAAGCAGTAACATCATGGCTCCGATCTTTCGCGGCTGAAGAATATAACATGGGTATCGAAAAACTGGTTACACGATACAAGTGCCTTAACAGCTACGGCGATTACATCGAAAAATAGATTAAGTTGCTGTAATATAAATAAAGTTTTGTGATGGCATCTTTTGTTTTTCTTAGTTATAGCAAAACGTCCTTTACTTTCTGGACGAGCTTCGTAGATGGTTGAATAAACAAGACAAATTGTATGTGCGAATAGTATTATTTTACTTCAAATGCACGTGTGCATCGCATACCGCTAATACATTGCTCAGTAATAAATTCAACTCGTTTGAAGTTCTGTAAACAGATTAGGAGTAGGTTACAATTCTTCAATTAAAATTGTTCCATTTTTTTCGTGATGGAGGACTTATTTTGCAAAAATCGTATTTTATATGAGGTCGCCATTTACTCTGAGAAAGGATGCGCCTTATTTTTGAGACACCCTGCAATTCTAGTTTTAACTCACAATTTTGTGCAAAACTAACCTTGATGAAAGCGAAGAAATTGTAAATTGCATGTTTTTCTGGATCTTGTTCTGAACCGTGCTCATTAAATCGAGCACCTGACGGTGCTCCACTTGAACGTTTGTTTTCTTGCCCTTGAACAATCTCACCCACTTACACACTTTGCTATCGCTCATTGCATTGCGATAAATTCCCGCTGTTATGTTATTTATAGTTACAAACTGGATTACTGACTGTATTCCACAGTCAGCGGGCTATTCAATCGTCTTAAAATTTTTGATCGCTCGGTATGACGTATACACTTATGCTGTTGGTACAAATTACACAAGGAACGCTGGAACCCTCGAGCATGCCCTTTACCGCAAGCATGCTGGTCTTAATGAGATATTTGGAAACGGGGCTTACTTAAAAAATATCCCTCATATTTAGAGCTGCAAAAAATGGACTACAGAAGGTATTTAAAAGTAATCAACATTGTTGATTATTGTTTTTTAAGTTACTTACAAAATGTTATTTAATTTTGAATACCATATTACCATATAATACACTACTGAATTCTGCAGATTAGTGTGACCAACATTGGATAAATTTATGACCAACGCCAAATTCAAACAGGCAACAAGTTTTTTTAAATCACTCGGTAGTTTATTACAAATGAGACTGGTTCAACAAGTCAAGTAAAAGTGCAAGATATGCCACCACCAGATGAAAATAAATATTGTTTTATTAAAATACAATGCTTCAGGTTGTCAAGAATATCTGGCATTTAGTTTGTGTTTGATAACCATTTAAAGTAAACAACTTGTATTATTATAATTAAAAAGGAAAAAGTGATTTTCGTGTTCTCGAAACAATAACAGAAACAAAACAAAAGCCATCACTGAAAATGATTCACAAGTTGTGTAATGATTTTCCTTGTGGTCGTACGAGCGTTCGCGATGTTGAGCAGTCTGTAGTCCAAAAGTGCCCGTACATCAGAAATGTTGGCTTTAAACGTGTCGATTACAATGGTTTCAATTTTACATTATGATTTGGACGTGGAAAAGCTTTGTGTAAGATGAGTTCTGCGTTTGTTAATAGTGGATTAAAAACGTAACCGTTTAACAACTTCAGATCATTATTTGAAACTATTTAAACGTAATCCATCTAATTTTTTTCGTTGATTTGTTACTGTAGATGAGATTTAGATTCTCCACTATATTCAGGAAACCTAAAATCAATCGAAACAATGGTTAGAAGCTGGTTAAAGAGCATCGAAAAAGGTAACAATGGTCCAATCAGCTGGTGAAGCATCTATATGAAATTAGCCCCTTACTTTTTGAATTAGCTAATTTAAAGAGTTGTGCTGAATTGTGGTGGGATTGTTCTAAAATGTGCTCGAATATTATGACGATAATATCAAAAATACGTCAAAAAATTGAAAAAAACAATATTTTAGATCAGCCCCCACTTTGCATATTTCAAAATTTTCTCAATTGTGCTAGATTGTGCTAACATTGTGCTAAAGTAGTATTTATAAAAAATAATTACAGAAAAAGTTACGCCCAAAAAACATTTTCAATGATATAGGATTGAAGTAATTAACATCAGCCATCCGAATATCATATAATTGTATATCTGAGTTGCGCTAGCGTAGCACAACTCAGCACAACCGCCAATTTCGCCAACATAACGATATAAAGGGCACTTTACTCTTGAGCGCGGTCGTTCACAACGGCATTCTATGTCCAAATTTCGATGTTCTGACGATTAGATGACCACAAAATTGCATATTTGAGTTGCAATAGCGTAGCAAAATTCAGCAGAACCGCCAATTTCGCCAGAACAACGATATAAACGGCACTTTACTCTTGGTGCGGCCGTTCGAAACGGCATTCTATCTCCAAATTTCGATGTTCTGACAATTCGATGACCGCAAAATTGCATATCTGAGTTGCGTTAGCGCAGCACAACTTAACACAATCGCCAATTTCGCCAGCCCAACAATATAAAGGGCATCTTACACTTGGTGCGGCCGTTCGCAACGGTATTATATGTCCAAATTTCGATGTTCTGACAATTCGATGACGCAAAATTGCATATCTGAGTTGCGATAGCGCAGCACAACTTAGCACAATCGCCAATTTCGCCAGCACAACGATATAAAGAGCATCTTACTCTTGGTGCGGCCGTTCGCAACGGTATTATATGTCCAAATTTCGATGTTCTGATGATTAGATGGTCGCAATCCAGCATAACAGTCAAGTTCACCAGAACAACCATATAAAGGCTACTTGTTTGTGTCATTTATTGGTAAATATTAACACTGACGTAATACGTCCCTCTCTTGGATACGCACTTAGTACGTCAACGTGAGCCGTTCCACCGCGGCAAAGTTGAGGTTTTCGGAACGATTTTCTTTTTTTTTTGTTTTTTGTGTTTCCTATTTTTTTTGTTTTAAAAATTTTGTTTTTTATTATAAACCTTTTTTTAACTTTTATTAATAAATATTACTATATGTAATTAAGAAAGTATTTATTTTTGTTTGCTACTATTTTTTATGTACAGACAAACTGTTGGTTTTATTGTTATCTTCAGTAACCGATTTACATGTCTTCATCAAGTCATCGAAGAGAAACCAATTATCGCCATACAAAGCATAAGCCGTATAATGTTCAGGTGATGTCTGCTGTATAATTCGTTCACTACAATGTGCACAGGACTGTATATAATTATTTAATATATAAGTTTGTACATCCTCAGCAATGTTATTGTAACTGTATGATTGGATCGTCTCGAAATCAAGATTAAGATGCATCAATTTCCTAGTTACTGTAGCCTTGCAGTTACCACATTCTTTCTGTATGGTACAAATAGGGTTTTTATTGAAAAGGGAGTCGCATAAGCCGTTCCGAAAATCTCCACCTTGCCGCGATGCAACGGCTCACCTGCACGTACTACATAAGTGCAGAACCAAGAGAGGAAAGTATTACATCATTGTTAATATTTACCAATAAATGACACAAAAAAGTGCCCTTTATATCATTATGCTGGCGAAATTGGCGGTTGTGCTGAGTTTTGCTAGCGTAGCACAACTCAGATATGCAATTTTATGGTCATTGGATTGCCAGAACATCAAAATTTGGACATTGAATACCGTTGCGAACGGGCGCGCTCAAGAGTAAAGTGGCCTTTATATCGTTGTGCTAGGCTAGCACAACTCATATATAATTATAGGACAAGCGGGTGGGTGATGTTAATTTAAACGTTACTTTAATCCTATATCATCGAAAATGTTTTTTGGGCGTAACTATTTCTGTAATTATGTTTTTGAAATACCACTTTAGCACAATGTTAGCATAATCTAGCACAACTTAGCACAATTAAGAAATTTGTGCAATATACAAAGTGGGTTTTTTCGATTTTTTGACGAATTTTTCGCATTATGGTCATAATATTCGAGCATAACTTATGAAATTAGCAAATCAAAAAGTGGGACGCTAACTTCGTGTACCCATGGCAAATGTTTTTTGGGATGTTTGTGTAATAATTTTTCTTGACTATCTTTAAAGAGGTATAAAAATAAGAGGGGAGTATTATATATGGTTGTTGGACCAATTGACTGAAAAACTCGAAGAAAATTGACCAAATTTGGCAATGGAAAAAATGTTTTTTCGCCATGATAACGCACCAGCACGTTATTCAGCTATTGGAACTACAAAAATACATGAATTGCATTTCAAAATTCTTTCACATATCCCCCGTTCACCCGGCTTGGCCCCTTCTGACTATTTGTTATTCCTAAACATGAAAATTTTGGCCCGCTAGTAAGCAATTTTCATTAAAATAGATTGGTATTTGCAGGCTTTGGTAAATCCTATTTTACTTATCTTACACGCCTTGAATATTGCAGGAATAAGTGTTTTGTGTTGGAGGGGGACAATGTAGTAAAATAAAATGTTTTTACTGCTTATTTCATTTTTATCTGACTTATTGAACTATCCTCGTATGCATAAATAGAAAATAAATTCCGTTTCCAATTTATATGCACTACACGGTGTCACAGAATTGCAACAAAATCCGCCCAATTTTATATCTGCCACGATTCAAATCGCTCTTACCTGCGTCCACGTAATAGAAAAAAAAAGGAGAGATGATGACCAGCTGCCAGAATACCTAACGGAGAGTGGCATGGGTCTTCAGCACGCCTCTGCTATAAAGTTGTTGGTAATCTAGATGCTTTTAAAAAGTTTGTTTTCGGTGATGAGAATGTGTCTTAAAAGGATTACGATCGTCACAGATCGTCCGAATAATTCATTAAGCTAATTACGCTTTGAATT
>JAHWXV010088091.1:0-14694 GCA_024586415.1 Phrixothrix hirtus
GTTGTGGTGAAGGAGGCAAACCCATTTTGTGAGTTTTTCACGTATACTACCCCACAGTTTATGTAAATGGTTAGCGTAATATTGAGCCTTAGTGGTGGCGCTGCGTTGTTTAACATTCACCATAAGCAACTTTCACAGTCCCAAACAATAGATTGTAAAACCTTCGCTTTTCTCGAGGATTCTTTGTTCGCTATCCTCCTTTCCAGTGACTCCCTCCATGATAAAGGTGCCGTATTTCATCATGTCATAATACTTCTTTAGCATTGGTTTCACAAAGCGCCAAAAATGAACGGGCACATTCAACGCGTCGCTGTTGCAGTGACGAAAAATGTTTAAGAACCCATCTTGCGCTGACTTTATTTACCTCTAGATGATCATGAAGAATTCGACGAATGCTTGTTTCAGAAACCTGTGACATTGGCGATATTTTTAACTTCTTTGATGGTTGAATAAGGAAGGATAGTTTGATGTGGTGTACCATTTTCTTGTTAAACTTTTAATAACTGCTCGAAGTAATTCTCGTGGAATTTTAGGGTATGCTTAAATGAAACACGAATTTACCATATACTTTCGGATTATCTTGGTCATGCACGCGAAAATGTGCTGGGCCGGAATTATGTGGCGCTATACAATTCGAACGCAAGCGTAAACGCCTTGGTCAACTGTCTATTTCGGCCAGACCGATTTCGCATTTCAACCGTCTCTCTTAATTCGTCAATTATCAAGGAACTTCCATACTTCCATAAGTTACAAAACTGTTATTACTGAATAAAGAAACAATATGCCATGTCCGCTATTTTTCCATTTCAAATATTGGACAAAAGATGTGATTACGTGTAAGTAAAAAAGCAATTTCTTAAAATTTCTTGTTTATGCTTTAGTTTATAGCTTTTGGCACTCAGCTCCTCTGTTATTTCAACTCCTGAATTGATCACAATATTTCATGACGCATCACCAGTTATTTTGAAAACCAGGCCCGCACAGCAACTTTCATATTTAGCGAACACCTTCCACTGCTACTTTGCTTTGATATTAGTAAGGACGCGCTTGGGATCGAAACAGCGCGCGACGGGATCAGTTTGGGAAGCGATATTCTCAACAGCAAGCACATCTAGATCCATAACGGTAGACCACTTAAACAAGCCGTTCTCTGTAAGATCATTAACATCAACTGTTCTTTACTCACATACCAAATTGTTTTACATATAATAAAAGGTGCAGTAAAAAGAAATCCATTATTTTTCCAATAGATGGCTTTAGTAATCTGTATCTCGCGTTGTATAAGTGCGATCGGGTTACGCTAGGTGGCGTTAGACAGATAAGATTTTGTACTTGCATCCAGAAATATCTACTGAGAATTTACAAAATACGAGGGCGGTCTGATAATTAGCCGATTTCCAAGAGATGGCGCCACTAATCACCGAATGTATATATCACTTCTGTCAAATACAATCTGTTGTTAGGCTGCACGTAAATTCTTAGCGCTATATGTCATTTAGTTTATGTTTGACAGCCATAAAAAGCGAACAACTTGTGATTGTGTTAAAATAATGGATAAAAATGAATTTCGTGCATTGCTTAAGCATTATTTTTTGCGTGGAAAACCCGCAAAAGAAACAGAGGAAAAGCTTGGTAAATATTATGGCACATCTGTTTCAGCGAATGCATCTGTGATTTATTGGTTTGCAGAATTTAAACGTGGCCGTACAAGCACAACTGATGAGCATTGTTCAGGTCGACCAATCGAAGTGACAACCAAAGAAATGATTGATAAAATCCATGATATCGTTTTGGAAGATCTACGAGTGAAAGCGTATGAGATGGCTGACATCGTAAACATCTCAAAAGAATGCGTGGATAATATTTTGCATGAACATTTACATATAAAACACCTCTCAGCAAGATGGGTGCCGAATTTGTTGACAATCGAACAAAAACGCAATCGTGTGGTCATTTCAAAGCAATGTTTGGCGATGTTTCAGCGTAGTGCAGACGAATTTTTGCGCAGATTCATAACCGTAGATGAAACATGGATCTACCACTACACACTTGAATCAAAAAAACAATCAAAACAATGGCTGGTTCAAGTGCACCGAAGAAAGCAAAAGTGATTTCATCAGCTGGAAAGGTTTTGGCGATTGTTTTTTGGGATGCACAAGGTGTAATACACATTGATTATCTTCAAACGCAAAAAACGATCACAGGAGATTATTATGTGGCATTACTGGATCGATGGTACGTTGAAATAAAAAAAAGACCATATTTGGCAAAAAAGAAAGTGATTTTTGATCATGGCAGCGCACCAGCTCACACGTCATGGAAAACTCAACAGAAATTGGATGAACTGCGTTAGTAATTGCTTCCACATCCACCATATTTTCCCGATCTAGCTTCCTGTGACTACTTCCTGTTCCCAAACCTGAAAAGTAGCTTAGTGAAAGGAGATGCAAATCAAATGAGGTAGTTGAATGGGAAACTGATTCATATTTTCGAGGATTTGATAAATCGTACTACAAGGATGGCCTAATGAAATTGGAAAAACGTTGGACTAAGTGTACCGAGCTAAAAAGAGACTATGTCGAAAAACAAAATTAAATTTTATAGAAAAAGATGTATTATTATGTTTAAACTGGCTGTTTATCAGACCGCCCTCGTAAATATGGTAATAAAAACTCAAACTTTTGTCAGGAAAGTTTTAGTTCTTATATACAAATTTAATCGCCCGTGTTTTCTTCAATGTACTTGACTTGACTGATGACACATTGCTCCCAACACTTTTTCCAAAAATAAAACGTCGTTTTTTGGAATGGCATGCAAGTTTCACAACTCATTTTCGTTGAAAGCAATGTTTTTTCAAGTTTCATTTCAATCTGGACAACAAGAAAATCTGCATGGTGACGTAGCCTGAGCAAGGCTGTGCCTCGCGAAGGGAAAAATAAATTGAAAACTATGTAAGGGTTCATCTCAGCTAACAGAAGCGTAATAGCAAGGGTCGCTTTACGTTAATAAAACAATGAAAAAGCATCGGTTCGTTGGAAACACGACGAACTTATCTCGTATCTGTAAATAAAGTTCTCTTAAACAAAAATAATATCGGTTTAACAAACAATATTTTCGGTGCATTATAAAATACGGAACTTTTTGTTAAAATAATTTATAAATAAATGGCACTACTTGTTATTAAAATAAACAAAAAAATTACGTGAGTAAGGGTAAAAAATTAGGCCGGAAGAATCACTAAAAAATAGTTAATAAAATTTCGGTTTTTAAATCGAGAAAACTAAATCAAAAAATCTCCTGAAAATTGAAAAGTTATTTGATAAAGTGGAAAAAAAGAAAATAAATTAAATAAATATACAAAAGAAATAGATATTATGCTTTTAACTAATTCTTATAAAATAACAGATTTTTGGGTTAAACCACGCAACCAAACACGTCAAAATTGTCTTGCAACCCATTTAATATAATGCAATAATGAATATAATTTAGAAATTATATTAAAAAAGGAAGGCACGTAATTGAATTATTTTTTATTTTTTTTTAGCATATAAATGACTGTGTTATTGGGCAACTTTTAATTTTAAAACGCTTTTAAAGCTATTACTGATGCTGTTTAAGTTTTATTGCATTCTTAAGAATAAATTCAAGTGCCTGATAATTTGAAACCAATATATTTCTGCCCGTACAAGATTTGAGTATATTAATAAAGTACGATCGTTTAAATTTCCAATTACGGTAGGCTATGACCATTCGTAACTGTATTTTTATAGTTGTATTTAAAGTATTCGCAAAAAGGTCATAGCTGACTCTAATTGGAAATTTAAAGGATCGCATGTCACAGCACTTTACTATAACCTATTTTCGATTAATTTTAACCTCAACTTCACAAACTTTGAACCTTACTGTAACGAAAGAGGCAGTACTCGTTAATTCCTGGCTAGGACCATTCATAAATCAAATTTCATCCCAGTGTACAAAGTATCCATCAAAAGGTCATAGCCGACCCTAATTGAAAATTTAAAGGATCGCACGTCATAGCACTTTATTATAATTTGTTTTCATTAATTTTAATCTCAATTTCAAAAACTTTGAACCTTCCTATAACAAACGAGGTCGTACTCTTTTCACTCCACCACGATAAAGGAAAAAAGATCTATCGCGCCGACGAAGTCATAACGCACTTCCACTATGTAATAGAATTGTGCTACTTAAAAAAATAAAGATTACTCACTTAAGAAATAGTAAGTTGTAAAATTAAAATGAATGCTATTTATTTAATTCAGGCTATAAATAAATCAATTTCAACAAAATACAAAGCGTTAATTTGTTTTAAATGCTAGAGCATGATGCTATTCAGTAACAGGTGCGAGACTAAAAAGTTTTGATAAATGCCAAAATTATTGATATCCCAGGTAGTACTAAAAATATTTTTATTAAACAACAATTATTTATATTTTAATAAATTAACACACTACCGTCAAAATTAGGCCCTTTTAAATTCAAAAGAAAGATCATTACGGCCACGAATTACAGGTGGTAGATGACAAATGAAAGTTTTAAAAAATATGGGTTTATACAATCGCAGAAAACGGCTTCATTACGAAATAATTAGTGGCATGATGTATACTGTGTTTCCATACCATAATTGAATAAATCGAAGGTATAATTTAGGCGAAATCGGAACTCCTATTTGCAAATTAAAATCGGGCTTGTCCTGCCCTGATTACTGCGTACACTTAAACTGTGTAGGAGTCGTTTTGAAGCACTACTCAATTTAACTGAATTTAAATAATATGGTACTGAATTTTAGATCAGCTTCAATAAATACGAGCGCGCCTACTTATATTCCAGGCGGAAGAATCTCGATAGAAGCTTTAGATATCTATAAAGGACGAAGGTCAAAAATCTGTAAGCTACGCCATCTAGTTATACAAAATCGAAAGAATAGGAAAAATGAAAATTAAATATAGAAATACAATAATATAAATGTAAAATGTAAATAATATTAAGTAAAGAATTTTAAATTATATTAATGAAACAATGCTAATTAAGAAAAATTCGTAGCAAGGTATGCAATAATGGGTGATGTTTTCAAAATGACTGCAGATCCGGAGTGACATGTCGGGCGACGCTTTATTGTGATGCAACATCCGTTTGATTTTCACGCATTTCCAGCATCATAGCGCAATAATATACCTTTCCAATCAAAAAAGGCATATAGCCTTGGTCATAGCGGCGTCACAAGGAATGGTTTTTGTAAAGAATTTGATCTTAATTTCAAAATTATACTTGTAAGACCATGTCTTATGTCCTACCCTTATTAATTTAAGTTGTTCTTCGCTAATTCGGACAAAGTTCGCTACCTTGACGTCAGTCAACAAACGTGCTATGAATTTTGCAGTGGCGCGAATATTCCCAAGTGTTTCATTAGAAATCGCATATCAAGATTCTATACTGATGCTGATTTCCACAGCAATTTCTCGAACTGTTAAACAACGATTTTCATGAGTCAAAGGCCAAAATTCCCTTTTAGGTAGAGCTTTAAAGTTCAATTTAATTAATTTTAGCAAACTAGATAAAAGTAGTAAATTTTCGTTTTTTATACGAGGATCGTCCAGAAAGTAAAGAACGTTTGCGCATCACACGCAGCGCTGATCCCCCATCACTACAATTGAATGTGTACCAGGCAGCTCGGGTCCCCACCTCAGTGTGAGCCAAGTTTCGTTTCGGTGAGGTCACGCTTGTGTGTTTTGTGATCATTTAAAGTGGTTATGCCAATAGAAAATCCCGCCAAATGTGAAATGAAGCAATAAACTCAGCGGCCTACATTGAAAGTCTGAAACGCCTTCGGCATGCCATTCAAAACAAAAGGCGCAGAATGTTGTCGTCAAAGGTGATCCACGACAATTCTCGACCTCACACCAGTGCACAAACACAGGAAGAACTTAAAAGACTTGGGTGGGAAATCTTTGGACATGCTTCTTATAGCTCTGACCTGGCAGCAAGTGATTTCTATTTGTTTCCGAAATTGAACGAGTTTTTAAACGGAAAACAGTTTGACAACGATCTTTCGCGGCAGAAGAATACAACATCGGTATCGAAAAACTGGTTACGCGATACAAGTGCCTTGACAGCTACGGCGATTACATCGAAAAATAGATTAACGTGCTGTGATGTTGTAAATAAAGTTTTGTGATGGTATCTTTTGTTTTTTCTTAGTTATAGCAAAACGTTCTTTACTTTCTGGACGATGCTCGTATTACTGAATTATTTTCCCATGAAGTTGTCCAACGGGTGGAAAAAATAAAACAAGTAAAGATCTTCTCTAAACACACCAGTGAATATAAAAACGAAATTAGCCCAGAAGAAATAGAAACTACAGAATTTCGCATAATTATGTATTATTTGAGGGAAGCGAGTGCCGTCATTGCCGTCATATCAAACACAATAGAAATCATGTAACAAAACAAATAAAAACAATTATTTAATGTTCAAATAAATTTTACAAATTGAAAATGTTGCTTTATTTTTTATCCGCTGTTAAACCAAGTATCCTAATTATGCTACAAAATTAACTTTTAGGTTCAAATCGATACGATATTGTCCTAAAACGCAACCACAAATTTGAACTGTTTAATTTCTGTTTTAATACATTTTCAATTTCTAGTAATTATTTTTCTAATGCATTTAAATTGTCTTTACCTTACTTGCAATTTTTCGCTGGTTTTATCTGTTTTCCATTTAAATCTTTGGATTGTTATTAAATTTCTTATCTAATTAGTTTTTGGCTTCAAGCAGTGAGAAATCTTGAGTTTGCGTACTGTATTGCCTGTATGAATATGAATTTCGTTTGTACGTGATTCACAAAAAAGTGCTTTGTTTTAGACAACTATATTTTGCAGTTCGTTCAGTTAACGCATCATTTATTTATATTTAAATTATCATTGTATTTGAAATTGGAATTCCACGATTTTGTGGTATGCTTAGTTTCATTTAATCAGGTTTATTCTTAATTTTTAAGATTTAATTATCATTCTTTCCTGTACAATACAATATAGTTCATTATCAAGGATGATGGCGTTGAAAATAAGTCATATCCAACTACGTAATTTGAATCATAATGGAAGTGATTTATTTTTAAAACAATTAATGGTCTTGGTTTTTTCGCTAATTTTACCTAACAATTAAATGTTGGCGTTAGCTAAATGTTTTTTGCACTTCCAGGACTAAAACGCCACTTTTAGGGATTAAAAAGTGATTTAAATCGCGTATAAATAAAGTAACCAATGGAAATACATATTGCTGAAAGAGTGCTTCACAAACAAAATTTATATAGCATTTGCCTTGAAGCATAAGTTGATAAATCGAATGAACTGTCACTGTCAAAATCAAGTAATTTTACTTTCTTCGATACTTTTGATTTTAAATGTTTTGGAAGTGTAAAAAATAATGTATATACGGCATGATTAGTGCTTTTTAATCCCTCGATAGATTATTTCTCGAGTGACAGCGAGGCAGATATAACAACCATTTTGACAAAACGATGTAAATAAAGTTAAACTGATTTTATGGGAACGCATGTTTTTTATTTACTAGAATAAATAAAGAATACATCAGAAAATTATTTTACTTGTACATGTCTCATACGTTTATATTTCATTATTAGAAAATCTAGTTTTGGATTATAATCTTTATGTACATACGTTCTTTTATGTTTCTCAAAAACAGTTCATATTACTGAATTGTAGCGTAACTGCAGTAAGGAGTATGTACCATCAAAATAACGCAATCTAGCCCGAGTAACATAAGAGGCGCGTGGCATGATATTTTACGGTAAATGTGGTAACTTACAAAGCGCTCGTTTTACATATTTTAAAATACAATCATATATTATTTTCTGCACCTTTGTAGCTTGATTTTTCTATTCATTATATACAAAGTTCAACAAATATATTGTTCTTATTGTACACTTCAGAATTGTTTTGGGATTTTTTTCATTGTTTACATCGGCGTTATACTCGAATTTCTTGAAAGCTTGTCATAATCGTTAAAATAAGGTACATAAATGAAATAATATTTTTAAAGCACAGCGATAAGTTTCCCCTAAGACGTGATTTTTCCTATTCCTGCAGGTTCCTTTGAAAACGTTTGTCGAATTTCATTTTAACAATTTATAAATCAGTTTCTACAACATCAAGCTACTACGAGGGTTATCTCTAAGTTAAAGGCCGTTCGACTGTAAAAAATTTATTATGAAACCTTTATAAATATTTTGGAGTTTCTTTTAAAATGCATACATTCTATTAGTGCTCTACATAATCGCCACATAAATTAAGACATTTATCATAGCAACTCACCAGCTTCGATATTCCTTCGTCATATTCTTCTGCCACTAGTCCGTTTAGCCATTGATTGACAGCATTTTTAAGTTAATTGTCCCTCGCGTATTGCTTACCACCCAAAATTTCTTTCAATTTCCCAAACAAATGGTAATTATAAGAAGCTAACTCCGGACTATATGGTGGGTAATCGAAAATTTCCGATCAAAATCTTCTCAGTAAATCATGTGTCGCGCCTGCAACATGTGGAGGTGCATTATCGTGCAGTAATACAACGCCGTCCACGTCGCCGATTTTGAATGGCGCGTCGTAACTTACGAAGAGTTTCGCAGCAGGCTTCTGCATTTACAGTCGTTCCACGTGGCATAAAGTCAATCAACAGTATGCTAAACCGATCCCACTAGACTATGGCTGTCACTTTGCATCCAAATGGCGGTGGCTTAACCTTTGTTGGTTTCGTTGGTGACTAAAGACGACACCATTCACTTGACTGCCGTTTTCTCTCTGACGTGTAATCGAAATCCTGTTTTATCGCCGGTTACAATTGAATTAAGGAACTCATCGCCATTTTCTGAGTAGCGCAACAGAAATTCCAAAGCAGATCCCATTCGGATTTGTTTATGACATTCCGTTAAGACGTACGGCACCCAACGTGCACAAACCTTTCTGAAGTCTAAATAGTCATGCACGATGCGACCAATAATAGCTCTTGAAACGTCAGGAAAACGAAGAGCCAGGTTGGAAATTGTTATGCAACAATCGTTTCTGAATTCATCATCGACATCATCAACAAGTCTGCGTTGATTATCGAGGATTCCTCCGAACTTTCTTCATCATGCACATTAATTCTATTATTTCTAAACCTTTCACACCATTTTTGCAAATTTCTTTCATTCATTACATTATCACCATATACCGCTACCAACGTCTATGGATTTCAGCTGGTTTAACGTTTTGTAGATTTAAAAAACGTATCAATTCACGAAGTTCACAATCGGCGGCAACATCAATTTTCTGATTTATTTTAAAACGTAAACGTAAATAAACATACTACAATGCGACAACTGACAGACTACAGCATAGTGTGTATACTACTAGAGTGGCATTCATTTATACAGGCTTTCCAACCCCAAGGAGAGAAATTTCCCAGCGGTCTTTAATTTAGAGATAACCCTCGTATAAAAGTCTGATTAAAATTTATGATGAACAATTTTCAATGTTTGTGTACTAAACAACACTCAAGATATTATAAACAAGTTAGACTTGTTGGATAGGTTGGATAGCATTGAAACTAATAGCGTTTCCGATTTATATGCACTGCACGAATGTGCTGCACATTAACTGATTTCTATTTATAATAATAGTATGAAAATTAGGAAAACTGCAAAATATTGTACTTTTTTTATAAAAGGAAAACAGCTGATGTCCACTGCACTGGTGTAATGCAGCAAATCGCAAACGCTATAAAGTATGGTATCATGAGATGGGATAAAGCCTTTGCAATGTTAGAAGTTATTTGACAACAGTGATATAAGGATGTAAATAATGAAGTACAACGGTAAATAATATCCTATAGAGTCGTCATTCCTTATATTTTCATAGATAAATCAAAAACTACTGAGACGGCATATTTTATTCTAGGAATTTCAGGGAAAACGTTTTCTCTATTATTTATTTTTCACATTTTAAATTTGCAATGGTTGAAAACTATTCAAACTATCGCCTGCAACATTCTTTCATGTCAAGAATCTAATAATGGTAGAGTAATGGAAACTGGCGGTATCTATTATAAGCAACCACCTTTATTTGATGCAATTTTTCACTCGGATGTAGTTTATTACCTCTGACTGACTATAAGCATCTCATAACTCGGCATCTTATAAAATTAAATATAAAATATGTTTACTCAGACGGTTTCCGTAACCTTTGAAAAAAACTTAAGCTTAAATTGGCATATTAAAAATATTCAGTAACTTTTCGATTTAATTGCCGTGGGTTATATATCTGTTGCAAACAATCCAACTTAATTTTGAAAATCCTGTTTTGATCCCTTCGGTTTAATACATCAAAGCCCTTTTGCTTCAAACTTTTATAGCAAAAGAAGCAAACTGCAAATAGAGTCGTAAAATTTCTAGACGATCGTTAAATGAATTAAAGTATTGAAACGTATATCATCGCTTATCTCGCCCAATGTTTAACTAAGACAACTTATCACTGTTCAACTAATTTTAGTCAACATTTGTTAGTACTAGCTTTAAATAAGTGTTACTACAAGAAATCGTAATGTGCGTTTATAATTATAATTAGAAATTATTGTAAATCAATATACTTTTCGATTTAAATAAGAAACAATGTATAAGTTTCGTTTCAATTTGCGTGTATATGAGGAGATATTGATAAATTCTTAATGTAACATAAAAGACGTTACTATATTTTTAAAACAATTTTTTTATTCAACGTAATCATTTACTAACTCTCTAGACAAAGATTTGCAAAAATTTCTTTGTTTAAATCTCCAAATCACTTCTCCACTTATTTATTACCGTTTCACTCAATGGGAACTTCTTCCCGTTCTAATTTTTTAGTTTTAGAAATACATAATAGTCAGGTGGAGTTAAACCTGATGAATATTGCAGTTATATCAATTCAAATCAACCTCATCAATTTTCCAATTTTTTGCCACACAAACATGGACTTACTTGTCTTGCAAGGGAAGAACAAGCGTCACTCCACAATTTTTTCTCGAAGTTCAGTTAACAATGTAGAATAATACGCTACGTCACATTTTTATATGTTCTGAGTGGTCCAACATAATTATTCGGTCGTCACAAGAAAAATGATGTGAGGACCTGTCCTGATGCATTTCCAGCGTTTCCATTCCCTGGATTGTACTTTCCTTTCAGGACAGTAATTATGGATCCAAGTTTAGTCCATAGTTACAATGCTATCTAAAAAATTCGAAATAATGCCATTCGAAACGGCGGAATGTGACTTGAAAATTGTCACTCGGAGTCGTTTTTGATCATCATTCAGACATTTGGAATTCGTTTCTCGAATAATTTTCTCATATCCAATTGGTATACGATGTGATGTGAAAAATACGCTTTTAGGGTATGTTTAATGTTTAAGGTCTCAGTTATGTATTTCAGCTCAATCCCATACACAGAATTAACATTTTGAAGAGTGGTCACAGGAATGGATGTTCATTTCTAAACATCCATTTTTCCTCTTTTAAAATCGGCAACCCAATTTTTTGCGGTGGCGTATGAAGAGCAATGTTCCTTCAATTTATCCACCATATTCGCATAAACTTCCTTGACAGATCGATATTAAATTTTATCAAAATTGGAGTTTTATTAGACATGTTTTTTAAATTCGCAATGTGGAATCGGCTTAATCGCCAAAATTGGAGGAACAAAGAAGTGACATACTCTTAGTCATTGTTGTAACCACTTTTGGTTATGTTTACGGAAAAGTTTCAAGGTCAAATATTTTTCAATATCCTCCCGTGTATACAACGAATTATCACACATTTATATAAATTTACCTCTAAATATGACGCAATTTTACTAGAAAGGAAAGATATTCTACATTGTTCGTCAAAGCACAACAGCACACACATATTAAATAAAACATTCCAGATAAATTGGAGTTATTGAAATTTACTTACAAATTAGTCGATATACTCCTACATACAGGGTGATTTTAAAATTCAACGACAAACATTAAGACGAAATTTTAACGACCTAACCACGTCTAATAAAATAAAATCCCATAAAATAGAAGACATTTTTGGCATAAATTGAAAATATCTACTCCAGAAAATTTGTATAAAAATTAAATATGTCTATAGTGGAATCCGCATTAAGAATGCAGTAAAGGGTCTTATGGAATACAGTGTTGTCAAACTTTACCAACTATTTTACTTTTGTGGGGTGCAAAGGTGGTTGACAGGCATTGTCAAAGATAAGAAGCTTGAAATGGCTTAAGATACAAATGTAATAAACCTTCATTATCTACAATGTATTTATCTTTTACGAATTTTTCAATAAACCAAATAGAAATAAAATAAAATTATGAAAATGATCCATATAAATTTAAAAAAAATTGTTCTCAATAAAACATCATGCGTTTAAAATTCAAGAAATCGTTGAAATAGACAAAATACTACTTGTAATTAAGCAGTAGGTATAATAACAAATGCTTTATGGATTTCTAAAAGCAAATTACTATATAAAGCAAGTTGCGTAAATTTAAAAACGAATTTTATAATTTATTATCTAATAAGGAAAACATATTTTTATTTTACTTAGGTGAAATTATTTAAAAAGAAATTCCCTTTGGGCATGTCGGTTTTGTAATAAAAGCTTTAACAAAAGCGAAATTATTGGATTAAAAAGTTAAGTCGCCTGTAGCGATCTGGTACCACAAAAATATCTTGCAACAGCGTTGGAAATTCTTGCATAAGAAAACTACAGCCATATAGTTTATGTACTGCATTCTCAATGTAGATTCCACTATAGACGACATTTCAATTTCAACTATGTGCCGTTGAGGAAATAATATGTTGTTCAATAGTATCACATTACTGTAGTTTCTCTAAAACTGACCTATCGCAATACACAATGACCTACAATTTTATACGTATTTTATGGAAACAAAAATTGAACATTTAATATCTATTTAAACACATTCAATTATAATAAATTTTAATGTTTAGAATTCGTAAAACATTGTAAAGAATTTATCATTGTTATAAGACATTAGAAAGTTTTTGCACAACGACCCATAAACGATAACATAAAATTGTTAAAATTACGCAACCGCACAACTTTAACGTATAGGTCTAACAGTTATTGTAACCCGATAAGTAGACTACAAAAGCGGAAGATTATCGCGACACGGTAAAGGAAATTATAAGGTAGTTATGTATTCTAACACGATTACATTTCAATGATAAGAAATGCTTGCTAGATGTGCAAGTGTAGATTATAAATTCTCTTGCAACACAATTTAACTTCAAGTACATGTTGAGATGTTCAATGTAATTATTTTATAGTAACTAATAAACTTGTGACTTCCGGTATTTTTAGTTTTTAAAAACTCTTTTCTCCAATAAGAAAAGTTAATTAGGTCAAGTTTGTTTGTTTACTTACATAAGAGAAATGTTGCAACAAATGATGATCTATGCTTATTAAAAATACAATATAGGTGAAATTTTCAAGAAAAGTTGGTTATAAACCGATATAACAAGTTACCGAAAGCTAGGTTAGGTAACATTTAAATTTTCGATACTGATTAGCGCATTCCAAACATGCGAAAACTCTTAAACTGATATTTCACGATACCGTTTTACAATAATAAGTATCATGTGATTTTAACGTTTAGAGGATCAATTAGCGTATTAGTACAAAAACTCCCTATTCTTTTATTATTACGTGACAATTTTAAATTACACTAAATTCAGGTCTTGTAAACACAAAATCAGAGCATTTGAACTGCATTTGTGGCGTATATTACATTCAGAAGAAAAGAATAGTTTCTCTAACTTTTTTCAACTTGCTATTTGAGATAAAATCAATACGTTGAGAATTGAGGTACTTACCTTTTTTACAAGAGGTGTTGAAATGCTCTCCTTAATTGTCAATGCACGGTTGTGCACTATGACGTAATGATTGTTGCGCTAGGAGGAGAATTTCGGGAGAATCACGAATTATTCGTGGAGCATAGCGTATTCGTTCTGTTAATTGTTTCATATCGCCCCATAAACAAAAATCACGGATTTAAATTCGATATTCAACTTGAAATTAAATGTAATTAGATAATAAGCACGAAAAACTAGAAATTATTACACTTCAGTAATAAAAATATAGACACCATTGTTCACAAGCGTGTGACAAAATACACAATTCCTGATAATTTAACATACAATGTTTGTAAGTGAATACTAAGCTGTAAATAAAATTAATTCCCCGATTTATTTATTTTACTGTTTAGAACGACACAACAAAACTGTGTCATGTGTTTAGAGTTTATTTAACTAAATCGACACGTTCAGTTGTTCGCTATTGCAATGGTTTTCAAACAATTCTGCAGCTTTATTTTAAAAGTGTATTTCTTCGAAACGACAAGTAATTTTTTAGAAGTTTGTCGGTGGGTTTTAAATTCATCCTATATGGAAAACGACATCGAAATTTTAGAGAGAATTAAGGAATAAGAAAATATTGATTTAGAATACGAAAAAAAGATACACTTACTTTTAGCTGTGGGATTTCAATTTTTGTGAAAATTTCAAAGTTAAAGGAGTCCACATTATGCATAAACAGGGTGTCCAGCGATTCTAACAAAAAAAAAA
>JAHWXV010088106.1:0-12053 GCA_024586415.1 Phrixothrix hirtus
AAGGGCGGTGGTAGTGAGAGGGGTTAGTGTATGTGTGCATGCAGTGGTTGTGAAGGTGGAGGTTTGTTAGTGGGTTTTTCCTACCCCGTTAAGGGAATGGAGTGATAGGTAGTAGTAGTTAATAGATAGTAGTAAATAATAAAAACGTCTGCACTAAATAATTCACTTATAATACAAAGAAATAACATGGTACAGGCGATAAACGAATATTTGAACAGTCGTTTGCTTAAAATAAAAAAAGTTCAAAATAGGGGACCCTTTTTGAATTTCTAAATTTTCTCTTAATTAAAATAAGAAGAATCGACCCCTCTCTAGTCGTGGCCTCAAATTAATTTAAATACTTCAGTTAAATATATTTTGGTTCATTAATTAAATTTGACACAAACATGGACAAAATTGTCTACCCATTACTTGATTGAAGTAAGTTTTTCCAGCGGACGTTATTACATAAACAAAAAGGGGGTTGGTTGTCGATTCTCCAGAATTCAGTGAATTGAAACAGTGAAAGAATGTCACTTACTCGTAATCCCCGTGGTCTGCGACTTCAAAGAAACAGTGCGACCTATGGTTTCTACTTCCTATCGTACCTTGTACTGCCTCGTCGGACCCTAATCTTCGGACAGGTAATCGAGACGGACCCCAAACATAATTTGCCTTAGTGATAGTAGACCTAGTTTCCAATGATTTGACTTCCAGTAAATAACCAGAAAGGGGAGATCTTCGATTATTTCCTTAAAACTTAATCTTGGCATGCACTGATGTATGCGACTTCCTTTCGTAACGTTCGAGACTCTACTGTCGGTTAATGGAAGTTTTTTTGTTGAAATTGCAAGGGTGAAGGAGATCGGTGGTTAAAAGTTATATTTAGAAGAATGTTTTCCAAAGCGTCAACTGGGATTATTGAATATTAATAAATGTTGTTAAAAACGCATTTTCAAAAATTAAAAATTTACGTTTACAATTTTGACATAAAAATGGTACTGATAATTCAACAATTAAGTTTTACTGTTATATATATACCGGGTGTTTCCAAATAAATGACAAATGTCGTCAATATCTGGAAATTAATGTAATTATGATGATTTGTATATATGTGTGCTATATATTTTGTTCTGAATGACATTCATTAGCTTTCATAAATGTGTTAATTTTATGAATTGCTTTGTTGAATTCAGGCCAAAAAATTCATTTAACATGCCATATTTACTTACATATATGAGGGGGTAACAATAAGAGCTCATCACTTTTAATTACTGAACCAAGTGAGCGCGCTTTCACGTCAATTTATATTACTGCCATAAGTTGTTACGAAATCTGAAAACTTAGTTGGTGCATATCCAATACTATACCCACTTCTTGGCTATTAATAATTTATTATCAAGTATCAGCTTAACAATTACGACTTAGTTATATACAGGGTGAGTTACAAGGAGCACACCTTCTCTATTAATTTACATTATTTCGTCAATTATATCGACACCCCGTAAGTTTAGTTTCCCGTAGCTGGGCCGCTTACCAGACCACCTTGATTCCGTTCCAGTTAATACTATTCATCATCTTTTATATAGTGTGTTCCAGAAATCTTCGCAGCTCTAACTGTGGAACAAATAGCAACTTCAGCTCACGAACTGGTTTACTATCTACTGTAGTTAGCCCGGTAGCATATCGAATCGCCCGACCTTAAATTGATTGTGTCATTATGTCATTCCGGCACGTAATCACACCCTTCCCAATTTACATTGAGATTTCATTTAAACTCGACAACTAAAGAATCAAATAATTCAACATCTAAATATATCATTTCAATTGTTCACTTTGCTTTTTTGAAAATTCTATTAAATTCTTACAATTTTAGTTTTCAGTTGTCTATGTTAATAACAAAGCTGTTTCTGATTTTATTAGGAATACAAATTTTGCTAGTACAAGATTCTGGGATATACTCTTAAATCCAAGCGGAATATTTTAAAACTTGAAATGGTAGATATTTCTTTCATGAAAAACTATATGACGAAAACTATCTCCTTTAAGAAAAGTAATTTGTTCTACCTTAGCATACCATAAATCAATTTGCAATAGGTGTTATTATGGACAAAGAGGTGAAATCTCTTAGAAAAATTCATTTTTAGAAGAATGCACTTATCAACGATATGCTTAAACAAAAGAGAGTTTACTCGCTGTAGCAATACAGAAATGAGGGACTCACAATGCAAAAACTTGTTTTTAAGAGTTTTGTGCAAAATCCCCAACTGCTAAGCATATAATTGAAAAGTATTGAAACTTGTTATATTTATTTGCGATTGAGAGTGCTATTTTACACATTTTAATTTCTTCCTAACAAACTTTTGCATTTTAGTGAACTTCATGAACTCGCGACCTTTATAAGCTTAGATGAGCCGCACTGTGGTTACTGAAAGCATGAAATAAAATTATTAACTGTTTCGGAACATTTACTCATAATCAATTTTGTCTAATTTTGCTTCGTTCTTAATTGCACTATAGAATAAAATTTTTTTTATAGTCCATTCCAGATGTTTAGGTAGTAAATAAATCATAACTTCTATAAATAGTTCAAAAGCGTTCTATAGAGGCAGTAGTGAAATTATGCTATAAAAATTAAGGCAAGTTAAATCGTACAAATATGAAGATTTTCTTCGATGCTACGAATAAGTATAAGAAAAGCAACAATACTATTATTTGGTTCCTAATATAATAGTTTATCTTGTCACTCTAATTTTATACGGATGAATGATATGAGTCGGTTTCGCTTTTCAATCAAGATTAAGATATTTCTGTTTGCATGCTAAGCTTACCCATTGCAATTTTATTTCATCACACTTGCCTTTTTAAATTGTCAGATACTTGCTTAACACCTAATACCTAAGGTACACTCAAGCTCATTAGAAGTGTACCACTAATTTTAAGATAGAGTGCAGTTTGGACATTCCTTTCAACCAATGAACGTAAATATATTTGAAGAGTAAAGATTGTAAAGATAGATAAGAAGGATTACTTCCTTTCAAGTGGATTTTTAATGACTAATTCAAAGCATTTTACAAACTTTGTAGTATTCGGTTTTTGTTTAATCAAATCTTTGATCTCTTTTCAAAATTTTGTCCCATTACACGTCCAGCTCTCGTCTTAAACGTTATATGTTTTCAATTAATTAATTAGAACTTTTTCAAATTTTATTTATTAAAAATAAAAATTAATCACATTATAAAAATTAATTATAATCATTATTTAAATTTGCATTAGACTAATTAACTTTTAAAAAGTATTATCATGTTAACTCACAATTATTCTGTTAACTCAATTTTATACAATTTTAATATCAAACTATCACATTTTATTGTTTCTCTTATATACCTAATGATGAGATCAAGCTAGACCCTAATTAATAATTAATAATAAACACCAAATACATAATTTTACATCTTTATTATACATTGAGAATAAAAGGCATTGAGATAAATGAATCTATCACAACTGTGTTAACCATTCTCAATTTAGAACAGGGATGGAAGTCAATTTATTTTTCTATTATTCTTTAGTTCATATGTAAAATAAGCACATAATTCCGACTTTGCGTATATCAATAGAAAAATCAATATTTAAGGTGTATGTATTACTCTTTGGTTATTTAAAGATTAAATTTATTACTAATAAAAGAATTTTTAACAGAAGTTCGTAGATAAATAAAACGAATACAGCTCAGTTTCTAATATTAGTTAATTTAAGTAATTTCGTTTTAATCCATAATTCCTCACCGATGCGGCTCCGCGCCAGCGTACATCACGCCCATATTATCAATGTCTAAATTTACACTATCCAGTGTCAAAACACTAACAAGTACGGTGTCTATATATAATTGTTCCAAGAAGATTGCAATGCAATACCAATTTCTTTTAAATTTTACTTCATATCTCATTAATGACAATCGCAACAGTTTCTGATTAATATCAAATAATTAGCTAATAAAGTACCTTCCGACAAACAAAACCGTTTATGACTTAATCTAAGTAATTTTTACAATAAATAAATAGAATATCTCGCGTCATGTGAACCGATACTGAAAAGGGCCATTTTTATAAAAATAATGTTAGTTATTTTTAATATTTTATAATCATTATTTTAAATGAGGCGTGTTCTTAGATTAATCTAAATTTGCGCTGGGTCTTCAAAATTTTGCCTGTGAATATTATAAATTAGTTTTCGATTAATAAATCATTTATTCAACATGAAATTTAAAGAAAATAACTTTTTTCTCAAACTTTAGATAAATAAAACAAATAGAAGTATATTATTATTGAAACATTTAAAACCTACTTTAATAGATAAGACCGTTCCTTTGATTTCCATTAATTCATTGAAAACTTGTAATTGAGTGTTACCCTCGTTAACGGGTACATTCAATTACGTAAACGCAATAATCGCGTCGCGGTGCCATGTGAACCTTGTCATTGCGCATTTTATTGCCTTGATGTCAATGCTATGCCATGGTAAATCGAGCCCTTATCGTAATGTAATCCGAAAAGTATAAGAATGCAATGTATAGTAAGTATAACACCTTAGTAATTTCATTACATATAATTTTCATGGAATTTGATTTATTTATTTTATCTTCCAACATAAAATTGAAAACTATAAATATATATTATCTACTACAACTTGTATAAAATTCTTTGAATTAGTCATTAAGAATCTATTTGAAAGGGATGTCCAAGCTTTGCCCTTACTTAAAATTAGTGGTATATTTCAAATGAGCTTAAGCATACAATTGACTAATAAGTAGAATTTGTTTAAAGTAATGAAAGTTGTATGTTCTGTTAGACAAGCATTTTTGTTTGAGTTTTATTACTAGGATTGTGACTGGTGTCTAATGGACATTTGCATCTTTGTAACTTATTGAATTTTCTAAATGAATTTTACAAAAGTTAATTTTATTCATGACAAAGATTTACTCTAGCAATAATTTTATGAACTAAATAAAAAACGTTATATCATTGTGTACTTCAATTAAGAATTAATTTAATGTAATCCTCAACTACTTACACGATTTGTAAATTATTTTAGTTAAGTAAAGAATTAGACATACATCAACATTTATACTTACAACTTTATTTTTAATTGCAGGTTCCACGTCCAACATCATATTGCAGAAGATGGAACATGTTCATCAAGCGTCTAACATTAAAACAAATAGTTTGTATTATTATCATAGGTATGTAAATGAAATGGACACATTTTATTATAATCTCTACATTTATAATAGTATAAGGATTGTTAATTGTTAGATGTTAATATTAAAATAGTACAACTGGACTACGTTGAAACATTTACCTAGTACATTGGATAATTAACTAGTTAATAACTTAACTTCTCTTAGTTTAATGCGACAAGTTTAGAGAAATAATTTCATTATACCACAGACAATAAAAACTAATCCGACTTTGACCTATTTTTTGAATCCTTTTGTTGAACTTTATTTAATCTCAATTTCTTTATTGGGCCCACGATTGAAATGTAACAATGAGTGCTATTAACTTTGTTGTACAAGTTCTTTCGTTTCGAATCTTCAAAGAGCTTAACTTGAGGTGATTAACATTTATTTGTCTCTAGCTCTATTATTTTTATGTTTACACTTTGAACTTTAAAGTACCTTTTTCTTAAGAATGAAATGTTTTCAAAGCGCTTAAAAGTCAGGGGTTTGAAAAATTACGTAACTCTCTAAGAGCATAGAACGTATTCAAAATTATACTATAAGGCTGCCTCTGAATTAAAATGAGGAGTTCAGCTTTGGCAACCGAACAGAACTGCATACGCCAATGTAACAACAATGAAAGTCGATTATCTTATTAAATTGTAGGAGATTAGTGTTAAATGGTAAATTAATGGCGAAATAAGTTCTGCAATAAGGTAATATAAAACAGGAACGTAAAAATGAGCAGAAATTATTAATCGAGTAGAAATAAATAACCCTAGCAGTACGAGTGTAAGCGCTTATGTGATAACAATAAGTGGATAGTTTCCACAAATACTATTACATAAACATTCAAACAAAACTGAGTGGTTACAGGGGTTGGTCAAAAAGTGAATTAATTGAATATGGAAAATGCGCGTAGTGGCCAATATTAATAGAAGAGTGCTCCAGGTTAGAACATATATAGAGAAATAATTAAAGTTTACTTAAACATTTATAAAGGGATATGCATAGCTTATAAGCAAATAATAATAATATTAAGTAATTAATGATTAAAATATAAACGTCTGTAGAAGGGGTAAATTGTAAGCAGCTAGACATCGCCAAAGATAGAAAAGCATAATACAAAATTATAGATAACTAAGCGGGTGGGGTAGGTAAGAAGAAATTACTCGAAAAAGAGGGAGCAATTTTGAAAGTAGCGGCGATGAAATATTCAGGAGAAGTAAAGTAACCAGGAAGATCTTCAACATACCAAAGAGGCGACAAAGATACATAGTTGATGGATATGATAAGAAGATTCATCAAATAAAATCTATAAGAAGCGCGCAAAGAAATAATTCAAAACTGATTAAGGAATTAAAAAGCAGGAATGAAAACCTTGGAAAAGAATTGCAAACGACCAATGAACGAATAGAAAAATTTGAGAAGTACCAAACGAAAATTGGATTAAGACTAAAAGTACTACCTCTGGAAACAAATTTCAACAAGGTGTTAAAGGAAGAATTGGGAAATTTAATTGAAAATAGCTTACACCTAAAGGTTAATGTAGAAGTTTAAAGAAACTAGAAGGCGAATAAGAACTATAGAAATGGAAAACCCTAAGAACAAAAATAAACTGAAAGAGCAAATCTAATCATGATATGCCTGGAATCAGGCATCACAGAAAAGAAAGAGAAATTCGGAGAATAATCGGATAATAAGCATGAGACGAGAAATCAAAGGGAAACAAAGCTAAAACTGAATATAACGGACTAACTATTAAAGGAAAATAACAAAAATGGGACCAGAAGGAGAAACTACTAAAGGAAAATTCTATTAACACGAATTCAAAAAACTATATATAAAAGCATAAGAAATAGAATCAACATTTATGGAAATGACAAAGAATAACGAAAAATAGTAAAAATAAAAAACAGGAAAAAAGGGAAAACAGATAGAACGCAAAATTATAACAAAGAAACAAGACATAGTAAGCCCAGAATTGCGGACGAGCGATGGGAAGAAAAACTGTGAGAGATTAGGGAAAACGGGAAAAGGTTTAAAATAACAATAAAAACGTAATAGAAACAAGATCGAAGAAAAAAAAAATTTAAAATAACAAGAAAATGCAATTTAACTTATGTAAGGATAGATACATGGAATGTAAGAACCGTGAAAGGAAACGACGGGAGATAATAGAAGAAATGATTGAATATGACACAAAAATTATGGGATTCGCGAAGGCAAAAGGGAAAGGGATGGAATGAAGAAGATCCACAAGGGAGATGTGATATTCTGGTCAGAAGTAACAGAGATAGTAGATTAGAAGGAATGAATAGGATTAATAATAGAAGCAAATAAAATAAAATATGTAGTTAAAGAATGATTCATAAACGAAAATATAACGAAATTCGGAATAAAGCTTTATGAAGGAATATGGACAATAGTAATTGCACATAGTGGTAACTAAGGCTCAAATATGGAGGTAAAAAGACTGTAAACAACTGCAGAAATCAATAAATCAAGAAGAAGAAAATTTAATAGCCATAGGGAATTTAAATGGGAGATTAGGAAATAGTATTAAAGACATTGAAGAATACGTGGATTAAAAAAGGCTAAAAAATCAGAACCCTTAGAAATGGGCATAGAAAACCATCTTATAGTAACAAATACAAAGTTTAGACATAGGAAACATATGTGAAAAATATGAAGGATTACATGATAAGAATAGAAATAGAATACGAGAAAAATGAGAATAAATGTAAAGATAAGGAGCTAGAGACTAGAAAAGACAGAAAAGAGGTGGACGAAATATGGTCAAAGTTCAAAAGCATAACAAGAGACCGCGAAGGAATCATGTGAAGCAACCAAAATATCTAATAAACGAATAGTGAACACCGAAATAAAAGGGGCAGTAAAAACTAAAAAGACGTTTCATAAAATCAAAACAAAAATCATAGATTAAATTCGAAGAAGAAGTGACAAAACATTTCAGAGAAAACCCTAAACCATTTTATGGAACCCTAAAACAATTAAAAAGTGAGATTGAACATAACATATAAAGGATGAAGATGGAAAGGTAATTGCAGAGGTTGATAAAATAATGGATAGAAGGAAAAAACACTTTGAAGAGCTAACAAAAGAGGAGGTTCTCAGGACAAAAGAACAGCGAAATCAGAGGTTGAAAAGGATATAGAAACCACGACATAGGACGAGCATATAAACAATGTAAAAATTAAAATTAGGAGAAGCATCAGATAGAGATAACAAAATAGGTAAAATGTTAAAATATATAGGAAAAGAGGGATTTAAACAGTTAAAATTAATTAATAGAATATTTATATTCAGGAAAATACCGAAGGAATAGTATAAAGTTATAATACTGCTTATATACAAAGAAAGAGATAAGAGAAACTATAATAGCTATAGGGTAATAACTTTATAGAGTGAGAAGTAAAAGGAATAATAAAGTGCATTAGAAGTAATTGTATTCTCTTTAAATTTTAGCAATGAAGCTAGATACGATGGGAGGTCAATAAATTCGTGGAATGGGAGGAAGGAGGGTGAAAAAGTACATCGTGTTAGTTTTGCTTTTCAATATATTCTCCGTTGATACTAATACATTTTTCAGATCTTTCGATCAACTTATTTATAACGTTACAAAAGATTTTTTACCTTTTCCATCAAAATAAACGAAAATTGCAAGTTTGACCTTATCATCGCTCATAAATTTCTCCCACAAAGCTATTTCTTGAGGCCATAGAACAAATAATAGCCCGAGGGTGCTAAGTCTGGGCTGCAAGTTGGGTGGTTAAACATTTGAAAACAACAATCTTCAAGTGCAGCCATCGTAACATAACTCCGATGCATTAGCGCGTTGTCGTACAAAAGCAGCCTATTTTTTGTTAATTTTCCCGTCTTTTCACCTTCAAAGAATCTCTTAGCTGCTTCAGAATATCAACATAGTAGGCCTCCGTTATTAAAACACCTTTATCTTTGTAATCAATGAGCAGGATACCCTATGTATCCCAAAAAACACTTGCCATTATTTTTCCGGCCGATTGTGACACTTCAAACTTTTTTCGGGGTTGAGTGCCCTTTTTATGGCACTACCTAGATTCAGGCTCAAAATGATGAACCCAAGTTTCATCTCCCGCAATAATTCGTCTCAAAATTTCATCTTTGTCGTCTCAGTAGAGGTTTAACAACTCGCGTGAACGCTCAACACGATGTTGTTTTTGTCGTGATGTTAACATTCTGGGTACCCATCTTGTACTAACCTTTGACATGCCAAAATGAGAACGAAGAATATTTAAAATGGTCGTAGGAGATACACCAACCATTTCTGCAAGTTGTTTCTTCCTTAAACGAGCATCTTCAGATACAAGTTTTTCGACTTTTTCCAGAATTTCTACGGAGGTGGCTTCAGTCGGTCAGGGATCGTCTTCAATCGCCTCTTTGCTTTGTTTAAAAAGGGTATGCCACTTATAAGTCATAGTTTTACCAGGATAAGAGTTCCCTTAAACCGACGACATGTCATTCAGAATGGTTTGAGGTGGATTTCCTTGTTTTGTTAGAAATTTTATAATCGCACGCTGCATAGATACTGCACGTCACAGTAATCCTTTTTCCTGCTAACCCCTCGATTCCGCGAATTTATTAACTTCCCCTCGTACTACAGCTGCATCTAAGAGGCGGCCCGTAGATGCCGGATAGACCATAACAAAAATACATAAATAAATAAGTTAGATAGAAGTTATTGCTCAAGACGGTTAGCTGTATAAATAAAGAAACTTTAAATTGTAAATTGTAAAAGTTTGCGATGTATTTTCTGTTTCAGCTCTTTAATCGTATTAAATTTGTTTTCGTAAGCTTTACTTTTCAAATAACCACGTCGACAGGATTTAATACAAATAATCTCGTCGGCGAAATAATGTCGCTGCTCGTGGGATTATACGTCTTAAAAATTTTACGTGAAGTAATACGATTGTCTATGATGGTGTGTGACTTGTGGGTCTTGAGGAAACAAGAGATCCCCACCGTTATCTTCCAATTTGTGGCACAAAGTACAAAGCCACGCAAAAACTGAGTTTCCCTCTCGTAAATATCACTGAGACTTTGCATTCCCCAACTGTGGTAATTTTAGGTGTTCCTGAATCCGCACAGGTGAAAATATGACTCATATTTAAATATCCTTTGCTTTGAGAAGTACGATTCCTACTGACGCATCAAATTGACAACGTCACGACGCTCTTGATGTACCTTAGACTTTAATTCTTATGTTATTTGGTTTTTTACGCACTTAAATGAAAATACTTTATCAAAATTTACCTAGTGCCTCGGCAAAACTTTCACAAATTATGGCGACATTTTCGTCCGAATGACTTGAAAATCCTGCCAAATTATGCGCTCGGAAGGTCTATTCTCGTCGATAAGGATACGCACTTTTCCTTAAACGTCTATCGCATAATAGGCTGAGATCATTTTGACGATTATATATTGCTACATTATTAATTTTGCACAAATTTCTAGTTTACAGAACAAACTTTAATATTGATAAATACCGTTACGTTTGAAAAATATTCACATCTGCTTTATAGAAACTAACCTTAGATCATCTAATTAGTTACATATTATTACAAAGCTGCTTTATTTTATCGTTTATGAATTTTGCACAATACTATGGAAGCAGGTCACATTTGTTGGTCTACTCTGCATGTTTTAATGAAATTTAATTAAAAATTATCAGAAAAAGTTTTAATTTGTTCGTTACTGGTTTAGGAGCTAAACATGTATGCTCTACTGCTGTATTTGATGATTTAATTTTCATGTGAACAGATTATTCAACGTACACGATCCATCACTTTATTCTATGGAAATATTTAGACGCCATGCCTACAAATAATTTAATAGAGAAAATTAAAAATTAGGCTATCCAAAAGCTATACTTGATACTATAAAGTATTATATCTTATGTTCAAGAACTTTTTCCACCAAGAAATAATTTACATTTCCATTGCTAATAATAAGTATCACGAAAGTAATTCACAGCATCCAACAATAAAAAGTGCAACAAAGAACAAGTTGAGAACTTCGTCTTGATTAACGAGATTGCTTCGAGATACAGGTTGACTACAAATTGCTCTATAGTACTAAAGCTGAAATAAAGCATCTAAATTAAACCGAGAAACCTTTTTTGAATTTTATATTAACTGTCTAGACGCATAAATTAGATTTAGATAAATCGTATGAAGATAAACAGCTTATGTAACCTATTTACACATTGTAACCGCATTAAACTTTGGAATAACATTTACTGTGACTAAGCTTTGATGTTATCATTGATTACGCTTTTCTAGTTGTAAACTCTGAGACTCAACACGCATAAGGCTGACTGAAGGTATAATCAACCGTGACAGAAGTATTTTACGTAATACATAATAAAGAATATTTTACCTAAAAGCATTACATGTGCTTATAATTATTCCACATTAAAAAATTTCTAGTTTATGTTAACAATAAGTATTTACGTATAACAAGGCAAAGAGAAATTTTTATTCACGCAAATGGAAGTATTATTTAGAATGAGGGAAATGAAAATCCTCGTATTCGACGCTCTCGAAGTTAGTTTTTCATTTCAATTTAATCCTCTCAATGCAGTTTGAAATCATCGATTGCGATGCGCAAATTTCTATTTGTAATTTAAAATTGTTTTACTTGGTATGAATATAAGTTAAAAAAATCTGGTGTGAAACAACACACGACTTTCTTTTACGCACATATGCAACATATGCCAATAGTGTCCACAACTTATTAGATTATTGCCTACGTTTATTTTGGAAACAATAATTGTAACGGTCACCCATCCAAG
>JAHWXV010088109.1:0-13945 GCA_024586415.1 Phrixothrix hirtus
TTGCAATTTATTTTGATTGGATTCCATTTCCTCTTTTAATTTGCTTGTAATTTCTTCTTTTAATGCATTCTGGCTTGATTCAATTTGATCCTGTAGTTTAATTTGATTTGCATTAGCGATAACACTTCCTGCTTTAATTTGATTGTAATTTCTTCGTGCAATTTATTTTGGTTTGAATTTATGAGTATCATTTTTTTGTAATTTAGTTTAATTGAATTTTATTTCTTCTTGATTGGAATACATTTTATCCTGCATCTTTTGCAACATTTCCATCAACGCCTCCATATTTTGTTTTTCGGCGCTTCTTGTTACTGACAAATAAAAACAATTAACACTAGCTTTTAATTAATAATAGTAGGTGATTTCAAATTTTAAAACAAATCCCACACCTGGCATCAATGTAACGAAACTAGTTAATTGTTTTACAATGTTTATTTATATTCACTAAAATTACAATTATTTGTGAACACTTAATTTATTCAAATATTTATTTCCACAATGCACGAACAGCAAACATTTATATTTCTATTTATGTATATTTATATTTATATCAGTATTCATGTATATACGTAACTAACAGTACAAGATTCTAACAAAAACTAACTAAGGGAGTTCAATTTGCTGTTTATATTGAAAAGATAGATGCTAGAATGTGCTGGATTAATCTAGAATAATAAATTAGTCACAATAATAAATTACAATGATATGACTCATTGCTAACCTAATTGAATTGGCAGGTATCAATTACCGCAATGAGTCACCTAGGATTACATCATCTGTTTTATTCTAAAAGGTGCTAGAAATTACTAGAAACTTCCACTAGATTTTCATTGTTTCTAATTTTCGTTACAATATGATGTGCTGTAAGATATACATATATTCGAAATTTCAGTATATTAAATGGGTTTTAAAGCAGAATTAATTATATATAATGAAATGATGTGAACAAAGTTGTTCTGTAAATATTTGAATGATCTTAAAGAACTTGCAAGTTTGCAAGAGGATTGTATAGTAATATCTACATTTAACGCAAGTGAAGGAAATACTAATAAAGATAACATAAATTAGAATTAAAAGGAATATTATTATAATTATTTATTCAGAATTAAATTAATGCTAATACCATCAACATCGTCAAAACAAAATAATTTAAATTGTAACGCAAAGGGGAGGCTATACAATTTACTTATGCAAATTTTTCTAATCATACCTGATGACATGAATTTCGTATTGTTGGGAATTCTAATTACAAAGAACAATGCAGCAAAAGATGGGAACACCGATTACAAATATGAATAATGCTGCTACGTAAACTTTCAGATATGAACTGTATTTGAAGTATTTTCAAATAACTTCTGACTTCCGAATGTCACATTGTATGCAATAAGACTTTTAGATGTTGAATAAAAGAATCGCTTTGAATAAATAAATAACAATATCAAAAGTTGGGAAACCGTGTTGTTACTAACATATTATAAATTATACTCACACTTTCCTGCTTTTGAGAGTAAGCACATTTATGAAGTGTGTAAATTGAACTGTAGGCTTTAGTTTTGCTAACGCCTTACATTCAGTTTTTCTTCAAGTAATTATATGGACTTTAAATATAGTGCTATAATAAATGATTTAATTGAAAGCAGTTGGTATGGTAAAAGGTTTATCTGCTATGCAGATTTAAAAAAGAAAATAACTAACATAAAATCAAGTATTGGTTAAATAAATGAGATAGAAAGTAAATCCGTAATTAGAATATTTTATGTTAGTAATTGAAATAAGTTGGTAAGCAGAAGACAGTTTCTATATTAAAATAATTTTAATCAGTAATAAAATCCCGAAGGAGATTGCTCCACAAAAAATAACGCTCTCATCGATGCAGGGTAGCCCTATTTGAAAGTAAACTTATATTAATGAAAAAGTGCAAATAATTGGGCAAGTACTATTGACTATTATTTGGTTACACCTTTATAGCCACCCATGTGCGCATAACTCTTACATATGTTTGTGATTAAAACAACTGTTGAAAATTACTTACATAAAGAACATTCAAAGACCTGCACGACCCAACAAATTCAAAATCGTAGAAAGTAGTCTGTCAACAAAACTGATATGAATCGCTTTGATTATTGAATCCTTAAAGTGCTGCACAATTTTACAATTAGTGGCATCCATTTCTTTCTTTAAGGTTCCCACAGATAAATGTAGAAGGGTAACAAATCCGCTGAGGCAGGTGCCCACTACGCCTCATACACAGGGTAGTATTCATTGAAAAACATGTTACATTGCTATATCCTGCCAATAAAAAGACATGCTAATTTTTGAGGCGCAAACTGACCAGGAAGTTTGTCAAACATTTAGTTGTACAGATCTACGTGCCTGTTATGTCAAACACAATTGGTCCATTCTTATCAATTTTATTGCACACTACTCCTTATCAATTATTATTAGATCAACTCTTTAGCATGAAGTGTAACTTACGATTAATATTTTTTTTATAATTATTCACGTTCCTTTATGAATAGTTAATTGGGAACATAAAATGCATCGTAAAGAATGAGTAGAGTTCCAGGGGAGAGAGAATTATACTCTAAGATGCTAATATACATATGAAGAACAAAAAACATCCTGGGTTACGTGGATCCCTCAGTTTTATGATACTTGAACACAAGATTAAGTAATTACAAGAAATTAAATTAGATATAAGAGCGAGGCAGTTTTTATGTAGCTTGTACCGGGTGAGCTAAAAAGGTTACAGGAAGTTTTAAAAGTTGGTAACCCTGTTTTCTTACCTAAAACTTGTTTGTTTGATAGCAGTGGCATATCTTGCGGGAAAAGTAACGAGTACAAATTATTTAAAAAATTACTTATTTACTTAAAATACAAATGTGGAAAAGGCATTTTGTTGACTAATTATGTCACAATTAGCTGCAGTAATTGGTCACGACAAAGTTGTACTCTATGTTTTATATTGTCGAATACTCGTACTAAAGTTACCGATGTGATATTGGAAATTCCTTGAACAACTGCTTCTTGAAGTTTTCAGGTTTATGAAGACGATTTCTAATGTTATTTTTAAAAATAAGAAACAGAAAAAAATACAAGTTTACTAATTAAATCATTATCGTAAAGATTTTGTAAATAACCAATCGTTTTAATTGCAGTATGCCCTATAGCTCCATCTTGCTGGAAATATTCTCCTCTTAATTCATCATCATCGAGTTGATTTAAAAATTAATCCAATATTTCAGCGCCGTATCTTTCTGCAGTTATTATTTAATTGAAAAATATGGGGCCTATAATGCTTCGTCTACACATTGGAAACCAAATACCAATTTTAACTGGGTATAAACTAGGTCGTTCAAAATTATGCGGATTTTCAGAGGCCCAACTTCGATAATTTTGTCTATTAAAGTAACCTAACAAATGAATCCACTCTTAATCACTCATAAACGTTAAATTTAGACCATCGTCATTTTTTAAGTTATTATTAAACCATTCGTAATAATTTCCTCTTCGTTCACATTCGGGTGCATACAATTGTTGAACGATAGAAACTTTATCAGGGTGCATTTGTAGATTTTGTTGTAAAATTCTTTGGTATAGCCTTGTAATTAAAAACAAAATAACCACAAAGCAATTTTTGATGAATTTATGACCTATCAGTTTGAAAACCTTATTTTCGAACTGATTTTGTAGGACTTTGTTCAATTCAATGTGTGACATTCTCTACAACCCGTATGTTTTCCTTTACAAATACGGTATTTATTTTCAAAATTTCAAATTTCCATTCAAATTTCAAATTCAAGATTAGGATATTCTTAATTGGACTGTTGCATACAGGACTGTAATGAACACAGCCCAATTTCACCATTATTACGCGTAGCACTTCGAAAATGTACCTTTATAATAAAAGCCTCTTGTTCAGGGTTAAAACGGTATTGTTCTGCTTTTCAAAATTAAAGAAAAATTTCGCAATTAAAAACAAAGTACGTTTTCACAACCTCATTACTTACTGTTAGAAAATAATGATGGTTGGTTAGTGGTTCTCAAAAGTACTTTTTAATTATATCAACTCGAAGTTAGTAAAGTAGTGTAAATTAAAACAGGAAAATCGAAGTCAAAACGCCAAAAGACGCGAGATAATAATATGTACAATACTAAATAATTAAATAAATAAAGAAAGCTATCAGATCGCCAATGCGCAGCTTTAAAAGTCACTAAAATATTAACGTGCGCTACTCAAACTGTATCCAACCTTTTTTGGTTCACTTGGTATAATTTTCATACGGTATTGTCCTTAATATTCTGACTTAGAATCTTGAATTTTAACGAATTTATAGGTTTTGGGATCCTAAGAAGCGAAAGAATAAAAAAAATTTAAAATGTATCTCCAAGACATGCAGTGGAGAAACAAAAGGATAACGAATATCTTGAAAATCCCAAATTTAATGCAGTTATAACTATCAGGTGCGGAAATACTGGTTGATGATTATATTTCCTCGCTAATACTCGATTTCGGGGAAGAAACAAAACAAAATTGAACTACTATCTAGTTAGCCTATACGTTAAATATCCTTAAATATTTCAAAATTATTTCTGAGCCGATTGTTTCTGACATACAACTGGATAAACACTAGTTACCCAGATAGCTTTTTGCACTTGTGGGCTCTGTTAAATTTAATCAAACGCTCAAATCTTCCTAAATATTTAAAGGCAAAGATTACATTTGATCGAAATGAGTTTTTGTGACACAATCTAAACAAGAGAAGTTACTCAGTTGCATCCTTTTATTAAATTTTGTAAACGTTTAAAATCCTTTTTTGAGCGTTTTCATATTCCTTGAATCAGTTATAAAATTTTTTATCCATTTTGCTTAAAATTGAGGGTAATTCTTAAATGAAGTCAATGAGTCTGTGTAATGAAAACAATTCAACACTTGTATTTTCAAACTTTATCTGTGAGTGTTACATGTCTGCCAGTCTCGGGATAGTATTTTGTTGATGAACTTATGGTAACAGCTAACTATTCATCAATAATTTAGTTATTTATAACTAATTAACTTCTTAGTTATATAAATCGACACCTAAGTTAATCTAATATTGTACATAAAAATCAATATTACAGAATAATTGTTAAGAAGCAAACCGCGCCTACGGCTTCTTCGAGGAAGTATATTTACGAAGTGTGTGTGAAGTACGTAAAGCTAGAGAATATCAAATTTAGTAACCATCTGTCTATATCGATGTAAATTTAAATCCTAGAAAGAGAAATTCTTAGGTTAAGTTTAGTTAGAGATTTAAAAATCTCGTATGGGGCAAAATTTAAATTAATCCTGAGGGCTTTAGTTAACAACGAAATAATTGAAATTCTATTATTGTTAGTAAAATTTACAATGAAAATCGAATATTTCCGACAAGGGATAGAATCTCACAAAAGACACAATCATGTTCTTGCCAATCAAGCCACCGTCAACTAAGTATTTTATTATGAAAAAGACCCGTTGCATTAAACTTACAATTCGTTCTGAGGTTACATTTGTTATCTACTTAACTTATCGACTAATTACAAGAAATCAATTAATCGTGGGGACAAGATACTAGGGACTGAGTAAATTAAAAGCGTCGAGTTAACACTTGCAATTTATGCGTTGTGCTTCGAGTGATCGAAATCGATTTAAGAAAATTGTAATGGGAGAACGAAGTTAACCGAGATCCAAACCACAAGTAGTACGTGCGTGTAAAAAGATCTAAATTAGATGAATATTTAAATCAGCAACCCTTAATAAAAATAGTTGAATATCGTGCATTTCTAAACAAAGATAATTTCTTAGAGGTGCAACTGCTTAATAAAGTGCATCTTTAATCGTTGGAATCCCTAAGATGCCCACCGTGACATTTACTTGTTTATTTTAATATTTTTGTCACATAGCAGCATCTTGCATGAATATTGAAAACTAAGTAGATTAGTAAGTTTAATTTTTTATACTGGTAATATTGGACTATTAAATTTACATTGTTTCAGTAATATCTGATTTAATCGTTTTTAATTAATACACTCACATTTAAAATCATGATTGTTCTAATATTCGTTAATATTTTATTTAGCTTTCTATAATAAGCTTCTCTTTAATAATGAATTATCATTTAGTTGTTCCTTCTTGATAGGATGCAAATCGTTCTAGGTCCTAAAGTAATGATAAAATGTGGTATCCCGCACAGATCACATCTAAATCCCTTGCCTTTTTAACATCTTCATTAACGACATTGAAAATTACCTCCATCATATTACATCTTCTTCCTTTGCAGTTGACCTGAATTTGATTTGTACTGTTCATGCTTCATGCGTTTGTGAAAAGCTATAAGACGGCTTAAATGGTTTAGTTAGCCCGTGTAATGTTAATACAATGAAACTCATTCAGTCGATCACGACTTAACATTGTATTTGATAGTGATAGGCGATTCGTCACTAAATAATGCTGACGGGATTAGAGACCATGATGTCACTATTGACTCCTCTTCAAATTTTACTTCTCCTATTTCCAATATTGTTACATCTGATCTCAAAGTCCTAGGATTCATCAAACGTAACTTAAATGATATCACACGCTTTAATCCAATTAAACCTTCGGTCGTTCCTTATGAAGATCTAATCTTGAGTACGCTTTCATCGTTTGTTCACCTCATCATAATACTCGTGCAAATATTATGAAATACGTCCAAAATAAATGTATCAGATATTTAGCCTTCAACGATCATTTCACTTTTAGCACTTATATGCAAATAGAATCGTCATTAAATACTAAAGCTCTTCAATTCATGGGAGCTATATGACCTGTTACCGCTTTTCATTATTATCAATAATTTAAAGTGTAGCTTATACATATGATTTATAATAGTCATATACATCTATTGCGTCTACATGTGATCTTATATACCTACTTGTAGAACGAACTATATAAACAATTCATTTAGGATTAGGCCAACAGGATTAGTTAACCAACTTTACCATAAATTATTAAACGCATCGTTTTATATGACAGTTACGAGTCATTCTTTTAAGTTCTCTTTTCTTCCATGAATTATTATAGTTAATATTTAAATATTTAGATTAACTAAAATTAGTATGATACACTCACAGTCAATATTAAGTATCTTTATTTCAATTGGACTTGAATGGTTAATAAATGAATAATAAATAGTTAAATAGTAAGACGTGGCAATTGTCACTGAATAAACTGGAAATAAGGCATACGGCAAATAAAATCACGAGTGCTTAGTCACGGCCGGCAAATCCACCGTGGAGCAAGGCGCGGTTAATCGGTACTTGCGAGGCTAAACACTATTAAGTCAAGACAAAATCGGTAAAAAGTGGGCGCCACTGTTCTCTAGTCAATACTGCCACTAGGTGATGTTCGTGGAAACAGCCTGTATGTCAAGATATTAGTGACCTGCTTTTGGAGTGGAGACAGACACACTAATGATACTGCAGATACGAGATAGAAAGTGAAAGAGAAGATATACTAAACTAAAGGTGCTCACTTCTAATGACGGTTCCTATATATCGTGGAGTGCTAACTCTGTTATAAAATTGGAGGTGAAGTCCCCTATTTATGGTTAATCGGTCCAAAATTACTTTTATTTACGAAATCCAAAAATACTATGATGATTTTGATACGTCCTGCATATTCAAATTACTGCGAATTGTTCATTAGGGTCTTGATTTTAATTTAGCGTCATATGCAAATATAGGTTGTACTTTTCTGATGGTGAACTATATAAAGGCATGTATTAGGATTGATCACCCAGTATATCATTAAAGATCAAGCTGACTGAATTTTAAATTATTATACAAGTTTTAGATTTACTTTGAAACAAATGCTTTGTAAGTTTTCCTTTTATTAACAAGTTATGGAATGAGTACTAAATTTATTTAGCATACACAATATAAATGTCACTTCAGGTAAATTTTGGGTTGCCAGTAATAAAGAAAGAAAACACTAGTTGAGCATAAACACGTCATATAATAAACTTTTAACGTAGACAAATTTATACAAGATTGGTTAATACGTAATGGTAACATGCATATTCCTTAAATAAAATTAAACTCATAATACACATACATTAGCCCGTGTAAGCGAGATTGGCTTGTATGCGTTTAAGAAGCCAAAATAAGTTCTCAGGTACATACGAAATCTCTAACAAATTTAAAGAAGGCGAATCTGGCTTACCTTGGGGACACTTGTACGAGAAAAGACACATTTAAACATCAATTATTAAATGGGTACCCAAACTATCAAATGTTTAGTTATACAGTTTAAATTACTATAGTATTGTTATGGTATTTACAGAGAATTGGATTGCAACAATTTACAAATATTTGAATAAGTTTTGATAATCCAAAATGTTTACTTCACCAGTAATTAATAATAGGTCGTAATTCATTCATTTCAATTGCCCCAAAATAAATTGAAGCAGCAATGTCACTTTTATTACGTTACGTTAATTTGTAAATAAGATGGTCTTATAATTCGTGATAATTTACTTAAAATCAAAAGTGACAGATGAAGGGGTCTCTCGTATAGACATAAATACGTTGAGAGCACTTATTATTTTGGTGTTTCTAACGTTGATGGACTTACGAGAAAAGCTGCCCTTCTTGTCCTAATTATATGAAGACCTTTCTCGGGTGGAAGTATACGGAAACGGTATCTACCTGAATCTAGCCAAATTTAAAACCTCAAATTAGTTCTAGAAACCCGACTTCGACATCATTAGCGCAGTGATTTGATAAACTTTGACAAAGGCAGTTTCAAAATCTAAAAATCTGGTCTGAGACAACAAACGACATTCTCTTAAACATTTTAAATTTAATTTCAATTTATTGACGTTAATAACATTCCTATACATCTAAATTGTAAACTTTAAATTAATTTAAAAGCATAAATAATTCATCCATTCGTAATTTCCTTTATACATGTATTAAGAGTTTAATAATTAAATTTTGAGCTTATTTAAAACAAAAATAATTTATAGATTTAAATAAAAAGTAACAAAGTATGTAAATAATGCACACAAATCATTAAAACATTAATTTATCATTATTTTGAGGACGACAATTGGAACGGTCACCCATCCAAGTTACTCGACAGACAAAACCTTGAATAACTCTAGAGATTTTTCTCAATAACTCACATCAACTAATTTTCTTAGAGGAACCAATTAGTTCATCTAATATAGCATTACAGGCGTAAGAAATTTGGCGAGTTTTAAGAAAAATCGTTACAGCCGTTTTCGACAAAATATCAAAAAACCTAAAAATCGCAAGAATAAAACGGCACTTTCGGTCATTCGATTTTAACGAAATTCCTACACTCAAGTGATAATGCGGTAGCAAACTGACTCGTAAAGTTTGAGCTTTCTAATGCGTTTGGTTTCGGGATATATTGACCACATATACACACGCACGCGCGCGCGCACACACACACACACACACACACACACACACACACACACACACACACATACACACACAGACTAAGACGCACGCACGCAGGCACGCACACACGCGCCCACACACACACACACACACACACACACAGGCCAATTTCTAAAAACATGTTTTTCAGATTTAGGGGACCGAAACCAACTTTCTCTATACTATATTTCATATACGTAAGAGAAAGTAAAGAATTAAAAACAAAAAGTCCTATTCAAGATAACTTTTGCTCTCTGCAAATTGTATTGCTTAAAGCTTATAACTAACTACCAAGTTTGATTTCCCCCCGAGAATCCTGTAATTGCATATCACAACTTCGAATTGGCGTCGATTATCTCGGAACGTTTTGTAATCGTCCCCTTGCATAACTAATTTTTAAACAAGATTCCCGCATTTTCATATACATTACTTATTTGTACATCTGCTTATGTGATTTACCCACGAGTCCATGACATTTAAGCCACCCTGACGCGTGCTTTTCTTATATTTTAGCTGTTTATTTATTTATCTATTTAATGGCAGTGACATTTTTACAAATAAATATAATATAATAAGTACAAATTGTTCTATTATTTACAATAAAGCAGTATATTATTATATTCAAACGGTAGCGCTGAGCTCACCGTCTATGAAAATACAAAACAAATAAAGTTCTTTTAATATCATAAATATTTACTAAATATTATTAAAATGAATAATGTTATATATTATAGTAGGCAAATCTAATTAATTTTCTGTTTTATTCTATTTATTCCTTAGGAAAATGATTTCTTAACTGATTCTAAATAAAATCCTATTTTAATTAAATTTCATAAATAAGTAATAAGTAGTGCATATTTATTAAATTGTCATTACTTAAAGTCTTACAAAACGCAGCAAGGGCTGACACAATATGGCATTCTCAGTGGCTCTCAATCATCAAAAATCGATTAATTCAATAAATAAAGGTGCGGATATTTTCAATATACAAACGAGTTCCTTCTTTTACTGTGCAAGAAACCTTTAATAATTTGAAAACATTCCGTAAATAATTTATAAAGGTGGTTAATTTTACACGTGCTCAGAAAATGAAAAGTTATTTGAAGGACTTCCCGAGTTACGTATATTATTTTATAAAGCAACACCACTTATTTGAGTTGGAAAATCTTTAGTTGTCACTAAATTGATGAGCATTTATAAAATTGAATGAAAGCAAATACTTTGAAATCCTCCAAACTGATTCTAAGTTAATTAAATGTCTAGAAAGGGTAAATACCCAAGGAATGTCATAATTAAATCTCGTTAGACGATTTAAACCTGCATTTTAGGAAACAAATCTTTGATAAAAATAAAAAAGTAATTATATATGCATTTACGGCGAAAGTCTAAGAAAAAAGAAAATTAATTCCAACTCGACACCGCTTTCCAGAAGCGAATTCCACTAAAGGGATACTAGAAATTTGTATTAGTTGGAAATTTAAAGTACTGAAAATCAAATAAATAATTAAGTAAGGTTAATAGCATTATCAAACTCAGTTCTTTTAAACTAAATTATAGAAATTATTGAATATTATAATAAAAGAATTAGTTGAAAATTAAAAATAACTTTAAAGGAAACAAGAAATATCATTTCGACTCTAAAGCAATATGCACAGAATTTCAGCATATAGAAATAAAATAATAGTTGTAAAATGAAGTGATGGTCTATCTGACGTAGCTGCAAGTTTTACTAAAATGTATAAAAATAATTAGATTACAAAAAGATGAATTCTATTATTTAAATTAATAATTAAGAAATATTTAATGATATACATAAATTATAAAATTATAACAAACGCGGGGATCACTTACAATGGGGCATTCTATTTATAAAATAAGATACCGTTCTACAACTAACTCTAGTTTGAGACACTATATATGATTTTATTATCTTAATTTACAGCGTATATCGAACTCACTGAACTTTTTACCTATTTTTACAAGTAACAAAAGTATATTCAATGCACTATCCGATGACTTTATATTGTCGAGACAAACGCTAACACGAGTTTTGCGTAGATCTAATATCACGTATGCTTATTGCGAATATGTTATTGTATACTATTTTAAACCGTAGATTGTATCCTTTGCGCTGTATATGTTAATGCCTTTATTGAGTTTTACCACGGGAAGAAATCTCTCGACTGTCAAGCCGTACTGCAAATACTAAAATTGTTCAAACAAATTTCTTTACTATAGCATAATTATAACGCAAATGATGAAGATCGACGAATAAGTGAACTTCATTATTACCTACTAATACATAAAAATAAGGACCTTTTTTAATTTTCTTTCAAAGGAGATCCTATATATATCAGGCAAATACATATATAATCCACCTGTATTTGAAATCATTCATTGGGATAATTCGCATTTTTTATTTTGCAGCACTTTAAACCTAATTTAAATATAAATTGCACTTATTACAGAACGCTTTGTACTAAATTGTACAAACTGCATAAAGATTAGATAAAACAAATACGTTTCATTTTTTAGTTTCAACTGTGATGAGATAGTATCTAAAATGTTATTCCTAAAGCAGATAGAATGTTCACTGGTGTTTGTGAAAAACGGTTTTTAAATAAGGATATGGGCAAACAAATATTATTAAGTTTTTATTACACCTTGCTTCGTGAACTACTAGGCAATTATCATTTTAATTGAAATAGGAGTATCAAATTGTAATAATTTCAAAGAAAAATATTCATTAATCATACAAGATGAAGTCTTTTTCATGTAAATGATAACTTTGGATTAAGAAGATATAATGGAAGACCTTCTCTTCCCGAATGAGTATTCAATTGCTATTTAGCAAAAAGTTGTATACATAAAATGCCTGAATAATGTCAAAAATCTGTTGTTTGGCAATTACATGCGACATTAATCCTTGTTTCGCTTGTCAGTAAGTTTACAATTGTCCTTAACAATAATATCTTATGGACCTTCATATCGGCGATGCTCAAATATTGAAATACACCAATTTTTTTAATGTATTTATTATAAGATACGCAAATTTTAAGGAAATAGTAAGTTTACAATTATGAAATCGCTACTCAATAGAGCAGTATATTAATTTAAATGTTGATATTATTCTAACTTAAATAAAACTGGTCTTTTTATTTAAATAAAGAGTGAGAAACCTATTAACATTATCTTCTTTATTTGTACAACTTTGAAAGTTTTTTATTACTCATTTAAATTATAAAATTAAATTTGTTTGTTATTGAATGTTTTAAAGATTTGTTATTTTTCGTAAATTTCACTGAAAAATCAACTATCAAATGTAAATTTAAAAAGCTGACAACTGGACATTTCTAGATGTGTAAACTATATTGATTACCCAATTGTACACCTCTATTCAAAAATAAGGTGTTTATAGTTTCTATTCTAAGGTTAATCAAATGAATTACACAGTACCTTAAAATCATCCAGGTATAAAACAATAACGCCACTCAAGGTTAACGGAATACTAATTGTCATGGCATTGTCAGTAGCATCGCTTAAGTCATTTAGAATATTTGTCATTTCATAAGTCGAGTAAATGACATCATCAGTATGACGAATTATCTTATTCAAAGTTTCAGGTGTAATTTTGCTTAAAGCACCATCCCATAATTCCATAACCTCTTCGTCCGTTGTTGCACCTTTTATAATGGTTTGTTCGTAATTTCTTCTGCACTGGTAAAATGGCAATGATAAGACGGTAGTCGAATTATTTCATGTGCATAATTTAATGCCAAATTATCAATACAATATCCGACAGGCTTTTTAGTTGTTTTTGCTAGAAGAAACAATTCTGCGTGGGAAGATTTATTTTCAACAGATATATTTTCTCGTTGTATCATCTCTCATGATCCAGGACTAGGTTCTGGATTGCTTTCTCAAGAACGATAACTAGCGTTATCTAATATTATTAGAGATGGATCTTCCAATAATTTCAGAAGACCGCCGAATCAAAATTAAAATAAAACAATATCCATGGTATTGCGATAGTTACCAGATTTACATCTTGTTCCGAAATTAATCTGCTGTTGGGAACAAATTCATTCACAACGATTATAAAGCATTTGCCAATGGACGAAGAGCGCGATCGACACACACTTTTACTACTCGAATCTTGCATTGTCAGTTTAGAGCAGCTATTGCTAAAGATTCAGGTTTCATCACGGGGAACTATTTGTATAGAATTTTTAATGTTTTGGAAAACATTTTTCAGCGGAAAAGTCAGTCTTTTTCAAAGTGCTCTGCGCGTATCGTATTTTCTTAAATATTAAATATTTAATATCAAATATCAAATTTCAAACCTCAAACACCAAATGTCAAATGTCAATTGTCAAACGTTAAACGTTAAACGTTAAACGTTAAACGTTAAACGTTAAACGTTAAACGTTAAACGTTAAACGTTAAACGTTAAACGTTAAACGTTAAACGTTAA
>JAHWXV010088114.1:0-12925 GCA_024586415.1 Phrixothrix hirtus
TAAGTTCTACTGTATTTGTAAGGAGATTAAGTAATTTTGACCATAAAATTTTATAATTCATTTATTATGTATATTACGGAGATTATTAACATTAATAACCACTTGAGCGTATTTTAAAATTATACTTAAAATTATATAAACACAAAAATCCTTTATACTGCTTATATTCATATCTCTAATTAATAAAATAACCATAAAATACATATCTAATATTGACTCCTCTAATTTTCTTAAGCGAACTCTGTTTAACTACTATTATAGTACTAACGCGCAGACGCTACATACCAATATTGGTCATTACTAAAAGAAATTTATTTTTACTTACCGGTGATAAGTGATGCCTTAATTTGAATATATAGACTTACTATCTTCATTTATACAGCCTACCACAATACAAGATACCATTTTTCTCAATTAAATTGCACTATAAAGCTGTGAATTAACGAAAGCAAGAACAATGTTGATTCGATCGCTGCTTATACCGAACTGACGTTCGATTCTGCAGTAGACAGCAGTTAGACAGCAGTTAGGCTTCAGTTTTATCCTAATACACTGGTTCTACTTATTTAAATGTTCTGTGTACTGCAATTTATGATTGATTTTTTAAAATTAAAAACAGACGGAATGTGGTAAAGGATAGTTAGGGTAGCAGGATGCTTTCGACAAAAAGATCTAAAAACGGAGTTAATCTGATCGAAGGGTAGCCCATCGCGCATTTAAAGCAAAAAGTTAGCAACAATTGAAACGTCGTATCAGGGCGATCATCACTGCTGATTAATCAAGTGTTCGCCTATGACTTGAGACAAAAATGCAGTGATCAAAATGGTATCGTTCCCCCTACCAAAGGAACAGGGCTTCGTCAGGTTCAAAGAAAGATTGATACTCATTGTATACTTTGGCACCATAGTATCGCTTGGAGAAACTTTTACTGATTATTTAAGCGTGCAAGTTTTGCAAAGTGGTAGGGGCAGTGGTTTCTGTATCACGATAACGCACTGAACCACATATTCTTTACCAAGAAGAACGTTTTCGTCATCATCTAACTGTTCTTGTTATGTCCGCCAATTTTCTTTTGAAAGTATATTAAATTTTCAACCACCTCATATAATATTCTTTCAAACATTTTAAAATATAATCGTGTTAATTTAATAGAACGGTATGTTCTAGAACATTCATCCGTTTATATAATTCGTTTCATTGTAACAATTATTTTAATTACCTATAAATTTTGCTCGTACTGTTTAATCTTAGTGGTATGGACCTTTGCATTCCAACAAGGTTACGTGATGCCCTCAGCATTTGTGAAACCTGCAACTGTGTGTATGTTTGTAAATTACGGTAATGAACTAAGTAACATGTTATAAATTAACAATTTTAAAGTATTGGGAAGGTGTAATTTTATAACAATAGGGCGCTTTCTATTCATCGCCTTGCCTGTTTAGGAATCTAAAAATAGTGTTCCATCTGCAACATCTTTAATACAGTAACGAAGGTTAGTATTGTAACGCGTTCATTAATTTTGCGACACAAAATCATACTAAAAATGAATGTCAATATTAATTGATTTCATTTATTTGTCACGGATGGCATAGTTTATATAATTAAAGAATTAAAAGCAATTTTATTTGAACAATGATGCTAGTTTTTAATTTAAACCCCGTTATAATTATGATTTTTAATTATTTAATTCTGTGAATAATGTCAAGAGTATATTGTTCTAACATATTTATTTACCTTTAGGACGGTTAAAATTCTAACAATTATATTATAAATGCAAAGATTATTTAAATGTAAAATTTGTAATTTACAAGCTGGTATAGAACAAATTAGGCTGACGAAACCTGTTGATAGCCTTGAATTCACATCAGAAAGATAAATTTCGACTACGAAAAAAGTCTCAGAACGGCTGTCGTGACCTAGAATGTAGGCATTCGTGAATAACAATTATTCGATAAATTAATTAATAAAACTAATGGAAAGATACCATAAAGCACGTTGGAGTCAACGAACATCAAACTTATACTTGTAAACAGATCCGTTAACAAAGGTTTGTAGCGATGAAGCAAATTAAAAAGAGTGAGTATCCATCTGCATTTATTATCCCGCCAAACACTGGGTAACAAACAACGCAAACTTAATTCAAAATTAACATGCACTTATGGATATATAATGAACGAAAACTAGTTTCAACCATTGTATGAATACGAATTTCGCAAATAACCAACGCAATAATTCAAATCCATCCTGTTTTGAGTTGCTTAACGAGCAAAAGTAAAACAATTTATCCTAGACATAATTTAAATGAAATTTTTTGAATTTTGAATTTGTACATATAATTATGATGAAAAATAGTATTTGTTTTTTATAAGTGTTCCACTATATAAACATAATTGGCCTAAAGAAAGCGGTGTATGATTGAAACGCTTAGACACTTTAATTCGAACGAAATTGATACATTTTTATCATTTTTGTGGTGAAATCCTCCCTAACTCGAATTGAGCTATACCGGGGTATTTAAACCAGTTTGAAATTAATTTCCGGCTTAATTGGTGTGATTGTTAATATATTTGTTTTTATGCTCACAAGAGGCGAGTTCAAACACAACCGATGTCGATTGCAGCGGATAAGGAAATTGTGATTCTTGGCGCGTTCAAATGAAACCCCACTAGGTTCGGCAAAATTCTAGTAGCTAGGATAAAGTAACCATAGCAGTTGAAGTTAAAGGGGTCAAGGAAATTTTCGCATTCCGAACCAGCAGCGTTTGCAGTGTAACTGTATTATATTTTATTTGATTACTTTTTCCAATGTATCTGTACAGTTCCAGTTTCTTTCGTCATAAACAACGTTTCATTTGCTACTAAAAAATACAACTCCACCAAGTCTGTTGAATGTTTGAATCAAGGTATTGGGGAATCAGGAAACTAATATTTGGTTAAATAATTAACCAAATATTATCCACTAAGATGGTTTAAAACAGAGTATCAGGTTTTGTTGGCGGTCTTCGCCTGATGAACAATTTTTTTAAATTTTCCGCCTTGTGTTCCCTAGTAACGGTGTGGTTGGCTGGACGAGGGACAATAAACAAACTGAGATAAAAAGAATGACACTTAAAAATAATTCAGTAAGTAGAGAGTTTTTTTGGCGGTGCTCAATTCGGATAAAAACGCGAAAGGCGAGCTTTTCTATTCCCGAACACGTTAGAAAATGGTTGAGAAAATCACGTTGATAGTTCGTTATGATTTCTACTTTACTGGAGGTCAAAGATTTAGTTGGTGATACCGCGTCGCGATACCTCCGCGGTTTTGTTTTTGACAGTTAGAAATACGCGCATGTCGTCCATATTCATATCAATTTTACTAGTGTTCCCTTTTCTTTTGAAGTGTTCGGGTGGTGTTATAGGTTTCCGGGATCACCTGACCGGAGAGATTGATTGGCGACTCTCTAGGAATTTACTTACTTTGTCCACTCCAGGTACAGCTTCTTTGGGCCTATGAGGTCCTCCTGTATGGACGATTTTGAGGGTTGAATACCAAACAGCCCGGTAAAGTGACAACTAAACTAAGGTAACTCCCTTTTTATCGCATTGTCTTTGTGCTTCACTGCGATTTTCCTACAAATGGCATTATTGTAATGTCAACGTAAATATATTTCAATATCGGCGAGAATTCAAATTAATTTGTAGTCCCGGCTGCCGGATATCGTTGAGGAGAGTCTAAACTTCCCATTTGTGGGGAGCCGTTTAATGCATACCTCCTGTCCAGATTTAGGGCGCATATTTGCGTTGACTGTAATTAATTATATTTAAACCTCACTTGTAGCATAGTACGTTGATTAGTTTTCCTCGTTCCTCTTGAATGGGCCACATTCAAGAGACGAGGAAATTCACTTGTAAACTGTTATATCCTACTGTTTTTGTGTGTATTAAATAAACCATTTTCTTTAGTAATAGATAAATAATACTGACCCCTCATTGACTCTCATTTTGAACCTAGAATAAGTTAACTTGTATTTCAGGGGCTATGTGTAAGATCTGGAACCCTTTGTTTTAGCCACGATCTTAATTTATATTATTATTCAAGTCCCTGATAAGCGGCAACCAGGACAACCAGGACAAACCAAAAAAAGTCATGGAATAGTTTTTCCCTGTTCCTAGGAACAGCTCCATTCAGTGAACGGCCCACCAGGAGCAGTGGCGCCCCTTCTTTATACCAAGTCTTTGTACGTTCTTTTAGCGTATCCCTTAGGGCGTGCACGAGCTGGTGTAATTCCTCGGGAATCCTCCCAACTCCGCAGAGCTAGCAGGTCATCAGCTTCGTTGCAGTGCATAACGCTAAACGCGCCCGTGACAAGAGTTAATAAATTTAATAGTAATGTACTGAATATTTATTAGTAATTTCAATTATTAATTATTTAATTTAAGAATTTTACTAAAATTTCTAGAGGTTTGATTCTAAAAGCAGTGTTTAAGTAGTAAGAATCAATTAAATAGGCCTAATTCGATCAGCAAACCGTTCTCCTTGAATTAAGTTTGTTGCAACTAGTTTAAAACTTATTTAGAAGCAGACTTAATATTTAATAATTGTCAGATGATTTAATTAAATGTAAAAAGTTCAGTGTTTTTAAGGTGAGCGAATTATTTTAATGCAAATTTTGTACTTACCCTTGTGTGGTACAGCCTGGCAATGTCTTATAATTAATTAAATGCCATTCAGGCTTTATCACTGGGGGGTTAAACACATTTTACTCTTCGATATTTTCAATGTAACTGCTATCCATAACGGGCGTTGTAGAGATTGATTAATTTAACAGGATTTAATCTTGTAACAAATTTGGGGGAATTTATAAAAAAATTAAATGTCAGGTAAAAATTCATAGGTAGGACAAAACAAATTTGAAACTTGTCGAGACTTATTATAGGGGAATTCGTGGTTTGGTTGCAAATAACGAGAATTTGATATAAAACAATACGTTACGATAAATAAAGATTGTGAGTTCGCTTGCCTTAATTGTTGGCTTCTTTCCCTTGCAATTAGTTGTAAGAAACACAAAGGAGTTTAAGGTATTGGATAATTACGGACGATTGAAGGATATTTTTACAACCACTGCAACTTATTCTTGTTTTATATCTGGCGGTCGAAGGTTACCCAATGAACGTATGGTATTGGAGCCGACACGAATGAGATTTATTTTATGTTGTAATTAACATAATTAAGGTTCGTTGAACTGAGAAACGGTGTTGGTACTTTCAACACGTGTACGGGAAGTGAGGCCATTGCGATTTGAATGCAACGAGAGTGGAGGGGGGGGGTCGCGAATTGGGCGACGTTCGATAAAATTAAACGAAATAAAATACTATGCTTTTTGGAAGCGTTCATGAAAAATGTACAAAATTAAAAATGCGTAAATATACAAATAGAATCAAAATATAAATTAAATGGGCACAACTGGCGCAAGCAACCCTAGTTTATTTTGACATAATATTTTATTAATAAATTTAGCGATCCCATTTTTAATTGGGAATGCACTCTTATGTTTTTAATTAATTTAGAAACAATTTAGGATTTTAACTGGACTTTGTTTTTTAATCGAATTTATATTTTAATTTTATCAATGAATGTGAATGTCTATATATTTTAATTTGTAATAATTTCTGATCTGTTAATAATGCGTTACATTAAAATTTTGTGAAATATTTAAACAGTTCAAATGAACTAATTAAGCATGAGTGTTAATGTGGATTTAGGAAAAGCATTTTATTTTTGAATTTGGGTAATATATCGAGTAATTATTTTCTGTATTTTTGTAGGTATTTTTAGTGTTTGTTCCAATATGTTAGCCACCGAGTCCTCTCAATGTGCTTATTTTTCAAAGTATTTATTTCAAATTGGGTAGATGTAGTGGCTTCTTAATAAGTTTTTGCCAGATTTTAGAATGCAGGGAGATTTAGTTATCAAACAGATATCTGTTTCGATAGAATCCAACCTATTTTTCAGTTGTAGTTAGTCAGCCTAATTTTTCTGATTGTTGATTCGTCATAATGCGTTTTATCCATCAACGAGTGACTTCTGAAGGTTCGGCGGTTCCCTACTCTAAACTTAGGTTTTAAGGAGTCATACTTGATAACTATGGAGGACATCAAATTGCATGTTACAGCCAAATGCCGAAAGATTGCAAAAAGGAACCTTCCGCCGCCGGTACTCCCAGCAAGATCGATGGAGGGAATATGGGCGAGAGTTCTACTTTGAATGTGATTAGGAAGCGTCTCGCTACTACAAAGTCGATAGCTCTACTTATAAATTAGGCATAGTGCATTAGCTACTAATAATAGGTGCTAAATTTATTCTAAAAATAACACTACACATATTGTTTATTTATGTTTGTTTAATTAGTGGTATTTATATTTCAATTAACATGCTTTGAAATTACCCCAACAATTTAATTTTTAATTCTATAACATCCGCAAATTCGGTTAATATTTTAAATAACAGATTAACGTGTAATTTATTTTAATAGTATTAAATAATTAAATTATTAAATAGTGTAAACTTCGACAACGGCTTCAAAAGAACAGTATCAGAAATATCTATCTCTTTGTTCAACCACATTAGTAATGACATTGATATTTAATATATTCATGCACGCAATGTTATGAAAATATAATGAATAAATGTAGGGCCAGAATCGAATAGATATCTCAGTTAAATTCTACGTCAGGAACAGATAACATGTGTGTCCTTGAAGGGCACAGTAAATGGGTTCGAAAAGTGAAAAAGCAATACAAAAGCAACTTGTTAAACGATTCAGCACACTTTCCGAAAATTATTTTAGTGAACAAGAAACAACTAAACAAAAATCACATAGAGACAGTTATAATAATTTATATAGTGCGCCTAATAACAAAATAAAACATAGTGCCGAAAGTTTCACTACTTATTCAAAACTTCCCGCCATCGGAATGAAAATAGAAAATTTTAAAAACATAAATAATCGTTTCGTGTTAAATTATCATTCGGATTCCGACACTCATAGAACACGGGCAAATTCAAAAATACCGATTTTTCAAAATGTAAGAAAAAATATGAGTAAATCCCCAGAACAAAAACCGGCCCATTTATTGCGAAGAGACACGTACACCGTATTAGAACCAATTGTTTGTATTAAAAAATCCGAAAGTACTACAGCGGCAATGAAAACCTTAAATGTAACATTCACGAAGTTTAAGAAGACAAATACCAATGCAAAATCTACAATTTTTGGTCCCAAATTGACAAATGCTTTTGGTTCGGACAGTGACATCGATATATCAGTTGGCGATGCTATATCTCAAAATAGCCAAAAGGGGGTCAAGCCAAATGACCTGTACCTAAATAAATTATTGAAAAATTTAAAATTGTCACGTAGTACGGAAAATGACCTACTTCTACCTAAGAATAATCCATGGTTACTTTAAAATATTCATGGACTATAAACAGTTTTAAACAGAATTAATTAAGGGTGCTAATTTTATTGTTAACTCAGATTTATAAATATTGTGAAAATATTACTAAAGCAAAGTTTTTTAGAATATTTTCGGTTAATTCTTGCATGCATATAAAAATGGTGTACAAATTTTGTAAGTATTTTCGTTACAATAAAATATTTTAATTAAAAAAGGTAGCCACGTTATTCAATTTTACAGGTATTTAGGTCACCTAGTCTCCGTTTTAGCATGACATACTTTTAAATCAACTATTATGATAGAATATAAGAGTAAACACATTATATCGATACTTTACATCTATTTTAGTTTATCAATTGTTAAATTGTTTATAAAAAATAATAATACATAAAATTAATGATTTTTACTTTTTATAATGTTCAGGGCATACTAAAGCGTATACACCATATGGACATGCTTTGTTGGCAAGAATTTCGAAATACAACTTTGATTAAGCTTAGTTTATTCAAAAAGGGAGGCGGCCATAGACGAATGTTTTAAATTGCAGTGTGATGACAAAGGTTTGAATCGCTCAGCTGTCATTTCTTTTGAATTTTCACAACGACTAATTGTTCTTCTTATTCTTTTTAGCAAATCATTAATAATTATAGAATATCTGTTTGGTGTAACAAAAAATAATAGGACGTTATATACGTCCATTTAATTATTATAAAATTCAGACGTCATTGCACAAATTTGTGGGTGAAAAGAGGTTAAAAACTTTGGAAACCAAAGTGACTGTACACCAAGAAAATTGTATACAACAGAAATTAGTTTTACCTAAATATCATTAATAATACGTGCTTATATAGAGACTACTATAGCTAACACATTGTTGTCACACCACTTTCGTAGGGTGAAATGTGTAACGTAGTTTTTAAAAGTTTACGAAAACGGAATTCCTACTAAATTTTTTTAAATACTATAGAAGTGTCGGTAATTTAATTTCAGATCACCTTGCCAATATTTACTCAAAACAGGCGACCAACATTTGTTGTTTGATTTATTTCTTTACTTAAGTAAAAGTATAACAAAAATATTTAAAAAAGGAGCTTATTATATGAAACCAACAACGACAATTATTTGTTTTTAAACATATTTTTGGCAAAATTGCCAAGACTTTCAAGTAATATACATTTTCTTCCATCAAAACCATTAAAACGTAGAGAAAGCTAATTTTAACTTTCTCTTAGGGAAACTTTTGTTTTAATACAAAATTTTCGATGTCGAAATTTTACTGAAAATACACGTTTTCGGTTTCCCAGAGTCCGAAAATCATGTATTTAAAAATTGATGTGTGCCCATTAACGGGATATCGAAACGCTGTAGATAAACAAAATTCTATATTTAAGTTTCTAACTAGACGGCAACGTAATCTCAACAATTTAACCAAAATTGAATAACCAGAAGTGCCACTTTACTCTTGTCAGTTTTTGTTTTTTCGCGATTTTCTCGAAATTGGCTCTAACATTTTATTAAAATTTACTATGTGTCTTAGATATTTAATTCCCTCGGCGGTTTCTCAAAAAATTTTCCGTAAATCGAGTAACCGGAAGTACCTTTATCGTTAACTCTGAATAAAATAACCACGAAACTATAAATAGTAACTACATGAAAATTTATATTTGAAGTCATAACTACCTTTTTGTGCAAAATAAAGAATTTGATTAAAATCTAATAACCGGAAGCATTTTTAAATATTTTCCGAATATTTCGTTTATAGCAAATTTTTTGAAACCGGCTGCAATGATTTTTTAAAACTTGTTATATTTCTTAGTTAACTAATTCCGTTTTATATGAACTAAGTGGTTTCTCTAATAAATTATCAAAGATCGAGTAACCGGAGGTATGTACTTGAAGTATTAATTGTGAACAATACAATTCAAAAATTAAATATCATATAAAAATGAAATTTTATGTTTAAATTTCCTACCTTCCGTGTATGCATCGATAAGAATTTAGTTAAAATCAAATGTCCCGAAGTGCCACTTTATTTTTGCGATTTTTCCGAAAACAATAATTTTTTTAAAACTTGCTACGGTTTTTATGTGACCTTTTCCGTTTCTCTGAAAAATGGGATGAAGCGCGAGTTAATGGAGAAAATATCTAGAGTTAAGCAGCGTTTTTTGCGTTTAGTAATTTGGATAAGTGACCGTTCCAATTATTGTTTCTAAAATAAACGTAAATAATATTTTAATCATTTTTGGATCCTATTTGCATATCTATGTGCATACAAGAAAGTCGTGTGTTATCTCACACTAGATTTTTTAAAATTTTATATGGTAAAATTTCCTTTCATTTAATTACATAAGTAACTAATGGCTTTGTTAGTGAATACAAATAGAATGAACGGTAAAGGCTTCAATTTCAGGTTCGAACCCCGTATCTTTGACGATAAGAACTTACCTAAAAGGGTGTCGGCACTTTTATGGCGTGAAAATATGCTTAGAAAAACTAAATAAAAAAATTTGGTGTGAGACAACACACGACTTTCTTTTACGCATTAAGATATGCCAATAATGTCCACAAATGATTAGACTATTGTCTACGTTTATTTTGGAAACGACAGTTGTAATGGTCACCCATCCAAGTTACCGGACAGGCAAAAGGTTGCTTAACTCCGAACATTTTTTCTGATAACTTGCTTCAGCGCATTTTTCTAGGAAAAACTGTTAAGTGCACGTAAAGGCGTATTAAATACATAATAACCGTAGCACATTTAAAAATACAAGTTATAGCTATTTCCGAGAAAATCCCAAAAAACTTAAAAATCGCAAGAATAAAGTAGCACTTCTAGTCATTCGGTTTTACCTAAATTCTTGACGTCTCGTGTGCAGAATATAAAAAACTTAAATATTCAATTTCATTCATATATCATATTATTTATTTTTTGAGATATATTGTTCACAATTAATATACTAAGTATTTCCGGTTACTCGAGTTTCGAAAATGAAGTAGCTAAGAAATGTACTAATTTTTAAAAAATCGGTCGAGTAGATTTCAAAAAAATTGCGAAAAAGGAAAATACGGAAAATATCTAAAAATGACAGAAACAAAATGAAACTTCCGGTTTTTCGAGTTTAACCAAATTTGTGATTTGGTACACCAATGTAGTTATGGCCACAAATGTAAACTTTCATTCAATTAGGACTTTTAGTTTCATAGTTATTTTATTTTCAGTTAACGGTAAAGGTATTTCCGGTTACTCAATTTACGGAAAAGTTTCTGAGAAACAGCTTAAATATCTAAGAAATTCAATAATTTTTAAAAAAATCGTTAAAGCCAATTTTGAGAAAATCTCAAAAAACAAAAATTCGGAAAATAACTAAGAATAACGGAAATGAAGTTGTACTTCCGGTTATTCGATTTTAACAACATTTTTGATTTATCATACGAAGGTAGTTAGGATCTCCAACACAAAATTTCATTTATTTAGGACTTTCAGTTTCATAGTTATTTTATTCGTAGTTAATGGTAAGACTACTTCCGGTTACTCGTTTTACGAACATTTTTCTGAGAAATTGTTTTAATTATATAAACGAGTATAAAATGTCTAAGAAATGCGATAAATTTAAAAAAAAATCGTTAGAGCCGATTTCGAGAAAATCGCGAAAACCAAAAAATGACAAGAGTAAAGTGGCACTTCCGGTTATTGGATTTTAGTGAAATTTTTGCTGTTGCTTGTGAGAAGGGATACAAACTCAAATATTAAATTTCGTTTATCTACGACTTTTCGTTTTCGAGATATTTTGTTCACACGCACACACACGCGCGCACACACACACCACACACACACACACACACCACACACACACACACACATAGGCCAATTTTTAAAAACATTATTTTCGGGCTCAGAGGACCACTACAATTTCGACATCGAAAATGTAAGCGAAAACAATACTTTCTCTATACTATATTTCATATAGGTAAGAGAAAGTAAAACCGAAAAAGTGGCGTTTAGTAATCATTTATAACAAAATAAATTAATATAAAACTGATAAACTCCCTTGGTGCATAAATAGCTATTACATTTTATATACGAGGCGCTATAGAAATGCTTTTAGCAATATGAAATTTTAATTGGTTAATTTTTGTTGTTGCCATAGATTTACTTTGTTTATACGGGATTCAATTTACTTCGAATGCCTTGGAACTAAACTAAAATTTTAGTCCCTTAAGATTAAAAGTATTGCTTTACTTATGGAACCAAGTGACTAAATATGTCGTTTTAGTCCATGAAGTGCAAAAAGGTATTTTAAACACATAAATGCAGTGTTTGACGTCATAGAATTATCCAACTTTGAATGTGCTCTTTGGATAACGTAACTCACCTACTTATAACAAAAAAGAAAACAAACCTGTTTTATATAAGTACGTAAAATAAAGGACCTTCCGACTTTTTATATTTTAAAAATACACAATCGTCAAAAAGCAAGATATTATTTTCTTTAATATAGGTTATTACAGCCAGCCTCGACTGGTGTAGTGGTTAGCATGTTTGTCTCTACACTCAAGGGACGCGGGTTCAAACCCGATCGAGATCGGTAAATTTTTTAGCGGAAAAAAATTTAAAAAAACATGATTTCTTCTTGGATATGGAAGTAAAATCGTAGGTCCCGTGTCAATGTGATGTTTGACACGTTAAAAATCCCTATTGGCGGTGGAACTCCTCTAGATTCGGCAAAATTCTAGTAGGTATGGCAAAATGACTATATAACAGTTCTAGTACAAGAGGGCCAAGGGAAATTCCACATCCCACACCCTCGGCCACAATAACAAACAAACAAACGATGTTATTATAACTGCCATATATATATATATATATAGGTTAACTTTGACAATATTACTGATCTCAAAGAGTCAAAATTGAGTTTAATAACTTTACTGGATTCAGGAAATGGTCGTTTAATAAAAATACAAATTATACAAATGCAGGGCTGACGTTTCGAGATACAATTGATCCCTTTATCGGAGACTGTAATTTATTTAATATAGCACATATTTGTATAATATTCTTACTTACTAACTCTAACCTTCAAAACAGTTCTAAAAATAAAAAAGAAATTACATATAAAACTCTACCTTACATAGCTAAACTTTCTACTGATACTTGACAATACGACATTAATATTTCGTTTACTAATGCATATCCTGTCCAAAACCTTTACAGTAAAATAAAAGACCAAACACCTACCATGCTAAATAGTAACGTAGTGTATAGAATTCAATTTGCCACTCAATATACATCGGACAGACTAAACAACGGCTCAAGGAACGGGTAATACAGCACCGATCTGGTTGCACTAAGAAACCACATGCCTGTGCCTTATCCTCCCACGTAAAATGCATGAAACACAACATCAATTTTGAGCATACTGAAATTATTTTCAAAGAGAACAATCTTAAAAAAAGACTGTTCCTAGAAACGGTGGCCATAAAACTCAC